>JAAMXS010001729.1:0-30126 GCA_019693525.1 Cylindrotheca fusiformis | reverse complement strand
CTCCATCCTTCCCTATTTCTACCAGAAGCGCAACTGAAATTGCTAGTTATTTTTTGGTAGAATCCTCCTGTGACGACCAACTATGGTGTGACATTAACGTTTCACGCGACAAAACACAACTTGGGTTTTCCGAATTGGCTAGTTAAAAATTTCATAGTAGAATTCCACCTGTTTCTTCCCACTAGAACCTGTTTAGAAATCCATCAACCCCGCAAATGGATCAAGGTGGTCGAAACATATCACACTCTTAGCTAGCTAGTTCACTAGGACGAAGACAACTGAATCCCATTGGCCCATAAACTATTTCCTTCATTACGAAGCATTCTTACGAAGAACATTCGTCCACTTTCAAAACCATGATCAAGACTATTCTAAATGGAAAGTGCGGTGAGATATTGGACAAGCACCGAAGTTCAGGTTCCAAGACTGCTTTTTTCTAGAGGTAGGAAACTAGATCACCTTTTCGTTGACCACGACCCGTGTTCGCATTCCAACAGTTGATTTCCTTAATAATACGGCTGTACAGAAGCGGGATGCTGCTCGATCACCACGAGATGGTCTCGCCATTTGGCCTTCCATTTCTTGCACCGGCGGCTTAGTTGCATCAACTTGCAGATCTTGCTACACTTATGAGTCCTGAAGAACATGTCCATTCCTTCCTCTCCTGCATCTGTTCGGCCAAAAACATTTCTCTTTCCGCCCTTAGACCGGTAGTGGATGGCTGGGTCTGTCAGCTCAAAAGTTGGAGGGATCATATCAAAGTTGTAGACTCCTTGCAAATCGCAAACCAGGGCTTGTCTTGCTGTAAAAAGATACGTGAAGTGAGAAAAGGCCTGAATGTAGTCTGTCGGTTTCACATCGCCTTCGCCTTTGCTTTCTGGAAGAGAATCAATTTCGTCGACTTCTTTGCTAGCGGTCACTTCCATTGGTTCTACTTCATTGAATGTCAATTTCTTTGGTTCTGTTTGCTCTCTTTCCTCATCCGAGTTTTCGTCCTCGGAGTCTTCCCCGTCGCTGCCCTCCTCGATTATGGTCTTCGTTTCATCCAGCCTTTGAAATTCTCGCTCGATATCGAGGGGCAGGTGATGATATTCGCCCTCCACTCCCTTCAACATAGCGACGGAGTATTCTGTCAGTACCATCCAGAGAGAAAGAAAATTGCGCAGCATCCAGCAACACTAAAAGTAATATGCTTCTTACCCCTGCATTGTCATTGTACTTCTGCCATCCGTACTTTTCGACATTCAATTTCTTCTCCACCAACAAGCCACGGTTTGGCCATTCCGGATCATCGAGAACGAGAATAGAACACGGAAGGAACTCGATTCGTGGTGTCTTTTCAGCATCGAACCAGGGCAAGCCAAAAAGCCTCGAGTTAAACTCAAATGCAAGATAACTTGCAAGGTCTTGGGTTTCACAAAAGTTCTTGTGAAATTCCATATTATCAGCTGGCCTTTCAACTAGGATAGTCTCCTTGGCAACCATAGTTTCCAAGACAAAACTGCTTTCGGAATGTTGACATGCTAGCTGACATCGAAAGGCCACTCTCTCAGCCCCAGTTCCACAGGCAACTCGATTAACAGCAAGAAAAGGAGGACGAGCCTTCAGCAGCTCATCCATCCTGCTATCAGAAATTTGCGCTCCGCCGCATGCCCCAGGAGGAAGGCCTGGATAAATAGCAAACTCGCCCCTACGCCTGTCAAAGAAGCGATGGCCCTTGATGCGGAAATATCTCCATTGGTGTAGGCCATCCGTAGAAGCCTCCATTGGAAAAGTTCGCCTCATTCGCCTTTCCTTCCGCTCGCCATTCAATAGCATGGTTCGAGTCATGGTGGTGCTACTTACAAGCCTGCTAACAGCCGATTCCAATTTGTTAGCAGCCCTTTCGCAGTAGAGGAATTCTGCTTTGGCCCCACTATCACCAACGTTTACCGCTTCCGCCATTTCCTGAAGAACAGAGAAATCCTGGTGGGGCGAACCGAAGCCTACCATCAATACATTCAACTTGTCACCGTAATGCTTTGCCATTTCTGCAATTTTGGCCATCATTCGATGTTTTGCAGCATCGGGAGTGATACCCAATGCCATACCGTCGGTTGGAGCTCCATCTGAGAGAAAGAAGAGTGAAAGCGCGCAACGATCATGATCAATTCGCTGCAAAGCTTGATCAGCTGTTTCTAGAGCGTTGAGGTAGTTGGTATCACCACTACGCCTGTCCATCGCAGACAAACCAGAACGTGCTCTGTAACTTCTCGGATCTCGACGATCCAAGAGCTTGTTGTACAAGACCCAGTCAAAAGGCTCTTGCGAGAGAACCTCTCGTGCTTGTTTGTCGAATTCGACCAAGGTGACGATATCAGTGTTTGTGGCTGTTTGTTTGAATATTTGCTCTGCAACAAAGTCCATTGCGGTAACCGAATAGGCAGCAATCTGACGGTTCTTATGCAACGGAATGTCCTGTTCAACCATTGACCCTGAGTTGTCGACAACAAGGACTGTGTGACTGGTGCATACATGGGGTTTCAGATCCAGTAGCTCCTTTGTGCGATTGTGAAGGATGCGGTCTTTGGTATCAAGTGGTGCGAGAGCCAAGGGCTCGGGATACGCCGTAACTTCGCTTGTCATTGTCTCATTTACAATGAAGACAATGCCATCGTACCTGAATTTAAAGCGACCGAAAGAGGCATACTCTTTTGTTCCATGGCGGATGGCTTTGGCGAAGTCTCGCTTTCGTATGTCTCGCTGTTCCCTCCTCAAGCGACCATGCTCCGTGGACAATATAGAAACCATAGAAGAAGTATCGGTCATCGTTGGTTCAAATCTATCCAAGTACGAGGATGTGTCAACTACGGGGGGTTGGTCTTGATGAATCTCGATAGAGGACGAGATAGAGATGAAGATGGAGATGAAAACCTAGTGTTGACAAAACTGAGGAGAATAAATATTGTGATAGGAACAAGTGACTGACAATTAGAAATCTATTTGCAGAGATTGGTAGGATTCCAGACTTTGGAGTATCCTTAGACCGTTGAGGTATAGTCTTAAAATAAACTTGAGATTGAGATAGGTTTCAACGCCTATGCGAGACAACGAACTGACTTGAAATAATAGTCCTGCGGACAAAAGAAGAATCCTGATGTTATAGAGAGACAAGATTATTGGGACTGAAATAGTAACAACCTGACACCAAGATCTAAAATCTGTCACGCTTTCTGAATCCAAAACGTGATCTCCATTTGTGCAAATCAGTGACCTACCCGACCTTCTGCTTCTCTCATAAGTCTTCGATCCACATCAATAATCTCGCACGTTTTTCATTTCGCATAATGACCAATTATCCAGTTTCAATCTCCAGGTTCAAGGTCCCGTTCATCTCCGGTAGGTGACTACTAAGATGATATCGACTCACTCGATGCAAGATGATAGCAATGACGAGGGACTATTTCAATTAAATAGATACAATGAATACATGATAGCTAAGAAAATGCAACAACCCTACAGGCTTTTGGCGGCCAGTACTTTTCAGCAACCACCCCCTCGCATCACACTTTCAAAGCCAGCCAGACGAAGACCTTTTTTGGTGGAGAAGAGTTGAAGATTGAGCTTTTGCGTTGGGAGCTACTGGGCAAGGAAACGAACTATCTGTAGATAGTAGTATAGCATCCAACTAGCTCTGCTACTACAAGAGAATGGATTGGTCGATTCCGAAGCAACGCTGGGCCAGGTCTTGACCATTTCAGGAGCTTCCATATTATCCATCCTTGTTTCAGTATCTTCGTACTGATGTTATTGTGATCTCCTTTTAGAAAACAGTACTCAGGATGGTTCCAAGAAGCATCCTCGCAACTGTGGCACCGATGATCTGTAGCGAATATTCAAACATGCCCGATGCCACACCATAGGGTTTGCTCTGAATTGTCTTGTCAATCGTGTCCGACTTATTTCGACAAGATTGCAAACATTCCACGAGTCGTTGCTGGTAGTTCCTCCTCTTTTGATCCTTGTGGTTTGGGCTTGAGGTCTCCGACGGCTCGAATGGCAAGTGTATAACTATTGGATGAATCCAAAGGACGATCATTCCCCACGGCCAAAGCCGCCACATCCGTCCGAGGAACACAGGCTAGTGGAGGTAGAGATTCACTTGGATCCACCTGCCAATACGTGGCTTCCACATTACTAGTGTAGAGGGGCTAGTAAAAAACAACGTTCTTATTACAATGATATCGTTGGCTGGGTGTTACCAAGAAGTTACATGAACTGAGTTTTTGGCTCTTCAATACTACAAATCAGAGAACGAGAGACTTCAATCATCGTGCGACTGTTCATTGTCGTCTGCAATTTTTCGCATGTGTCAAAGCACTGTTTCTTTCTTTCTTCCTTCCTTCCTTCCTTCCTTCCTTCCTTTCAGCACGGATGAATAAATGAGTCTCGTGCTTGTTTTTGTTGTTGTTTGTTTCCAATCCAATCCAGTAGGCTGTCATGAAATTCTCGGCTGACAAAAGACCAAAGGTGGTCATTATCCACTCTTGGAATGCATTGGTACAAAGACTGTTCTTCATGCACCTACTACGTCGTTCGTCGTTTGTAGCAACCTCTATTTTGATCAGATACCTCTGATTTCCACCATACAGCCAATATGAAAAAGTTTCAAATTTTCCACATGTTCAAAAATAATTGAGCTTCGCCCAATGATGCTTTCTTCTTTCCTCTAATTGCTGCTTGAGATGGGTAGGGAGTTGTGGAATTTCTTAGTTGTCGCTGTTGTTGTTTCAAACGTTTGGCTTTTCCTCCTCCAGCAGCTGTAGTCACTTTAGCAGAGGGCTTTTCTTCGTCGTGTTTCTTTCCAATTGGACGAGATTTCGGTACTTGTTGTTGTTGTTCTTCTTCAACATCCTCATCAACTTCTAAAAGACTGGCAATGGCAGCGAGCTGAGGATTCGAAGCAAAGTCCTTGGGCAATCCTTCCATGAACAAAGGGCACAACGATGCTTCTTCTTCTTCATCATCATCTTTCTTGGTATCCTCATTCATTCCGACAACCATTTTCTCCATTGTTCTGAATTTCGGATTCGCTCATGAAAGACGTTTTTCAATCCTAGGCTCGTGGTGACACGTTTTGCAGGGTGTGGGGAGGAGTTGTTTGTTGTTGTTGAGTCGCCATGCCGTCCTTCTTATAAACTCAAGAGTCAAGATTCCTCGCTAAACTGGCGCCGGACAGACGAACTGTCATTGTCCGTAGTCAATCAACGTAAAATTGTACGTAACAGTTTCCAACGGTAAATTGGCGACGCGTGATTGAATTCATGAAAGTTTCCCGCCAGAAAACGAAAAACTGCTTCCATCTTTCTTCATTGTTGACAGGGGAGGGAAAAAATCTCAACGGGACGACAAAAGGTATTTTTTGCTGGCTGCTTCATCATCCAGTGCCAAAAGCCAAAGATCCCAAATCATTACAATCTCGATCGAAAACATGGCCAAGAAGAGAAACAATGCAGTTGCACTCCCTTCCAACAAGAACAACAAAGTTGCCGCCGTGCTGGTGACTCCTGCTGGTGCGGGTGCCAATGAGAATCATGACGATGAGGAGAATCATGGAATCCTTTCCATTGTTACACCGACTTCATCCACAACAAAACCGCGGAACAAGAAAAACAATGAAACGAAAGTTGTGAATGCCAGACGAAAACTATTTCCTTCTTCTATCAAACAAAGACCGGGATTAGTTTCTCCCTCTCCACAAGAACCAGTTTCCCTGAAACGAAAGGCTACTAATAGTACGGATGACGCACCCGCTGCCAAACGACGGTTGATTTTTGGCAAACTTGTGGATATCAAAGAGTTCCAACCCAACGTAGCAAGGGTATATAAGATTGTTCGTAAATTGACGGGAAGTATCGGGGGCAATGGATACAGTGGACCAATCTATGGGGAGCTGACGATGGGGTCAATGCAGAAAATGGTAGATTTGATGATGGAATATACTGGATTGGATTCGAGTAGTCGATTCATTGATGTAGGATCGGGAATTGGAAAACCCAATTTACACGTCGCACAGTATCCGGGTGTCGAGTTTTCGTGTGGAGTTGAGATGGAACACACTCGATGGAGTTTGGGAATGACCTGTCTCAAGGCCATTCTCGACCAAGCAATGGAGGACAAGACGGACGGAACTCGACAAGCACCGGGAGAACAGATTCAGGGCAATTGCGTCTTTTTGCACAGCAATATTCTGGAAGCCAAGACTTTCGATCCGTTTACGCATGTTTACATGTTCAGCATTGGTAAGACAGGTTGTAAGGTTGTATTAAGAAATACGTACATTGTCCTTATGCTAACTAAACTAAACTTGCTCCAATTTCGTTCACCGCAGGTTTTCCACCACCTTTATGGATTGAGCTTTCTAAAATGTGGAACCAGAGCTCAAGTGAATACTTGATTTGCTTCCATAGTCCAAGAGCCATTATTGATGACTATTCCTTTGATGTCGAGCTACTTGCCCAAACTCCCACGTCTATGCACGGATCGAAAGAGGGCCACACAGGGTATCTGTACCAGCGAACGCCCAACAACAACAACAAACGGCGGAAAAGTACCAAATGTGATGCGCTGTTTCAGAAATCGTGGGACACAGTTCGAGAAGGGCTAGAACCATTGCACGAGCAAGTATCACAACAATATGACGAGACCATGGGATCGGGGCGACGCACCCGCCGTTCCAGACAGAGAGAATTAACACGCTCCTACTAGAGTGAATGATTGAAGGTGCTACTACCATGGGGGAATTTAAGAAAGTTAAAAGTATTTAAAAGAAGCTAAGATCTACTGCTGAGCAACAGTTTCACGATGTATTGCAAACTCGGGATGACTAGGATCTAGTACTGACTGCATCCGATCCTTTCATTCGGGCTGGAAGTCCCAAAGGATTCCAAGTCCATTTGGGCCACCATGGCAGATACAGTATGGATATCGTTGGATATGTCATAGCGACACTAGTACTTAGCAACGGCACGTGCGGCATGTCCTTGATGTAGGTTTGAAATTGCATGATTTGACTGAAAACAACCCAATGACATTGATGATAGAAATAAGACGCAGCGCCGAGCACTAGCTTCAGCGACTTCCAACCTTGAAAATGCATGGTAAAGGGTATATTGCTTCTCGCAGGAATACGACATGGAAAAGGCACGCTACCAGAAGCCTCTGTCTTTTGCTTTGGGTTGGGTATTGTTATCCAGATCACCATGAGACAGACTCGAAACCCCTTCAATGTTCAAGAAATTAACAATAAGGATTTTGACAAGCCACACGATGTGATCAATTGGTAGTGGTACAACTATAGTATCGCTACGTCGATTCTACAACCAAAAAAAGTTTCTGATTTGCGCAGTATTCTGGTTTCGGAAAATATGGAAACTCCTGATCATCACATCTCCCATTAAAATCGAATGTATGCAAATGCTTGGGGCCATGGCAGTTTTGTTGTTGGAGCGTGGGACGATGAAAAGGTTCTCATTTCAAAAGAATCAAATTCATGCTGAGCAATGCAGAAGTTGGACATGAACGATTTTTCGTGCAAACTTGGTACTTTCATTCATATCGAAGCAATAGCTCCTTACTCGGCAGTCGTCGCCTGTTTATTGCCCAATATAGTACTTATGGGTCATATGACAAGTATCTAGACTTGACCCTTCCTATGAACAAACGAGATGGGGGCATGATCTCGTAGTTGTAAGAGGCATGGAATTCAAGACTCCACTTGGCGACAACTCCTGCGAAGTTACACCAAAACGAAACGTTGCCGCAAATGGTGATCAGACATGACTAGAAAGAGAAATGGCCTGACACCATATGTACGAGCCACAGTGGAAGAATTGAATGGGAAGCTTGTAAAGCAATCTTCTTCATCAACCCAAACTTTGCGAATACTTTCAGGCATGACTCGCGAGAAAGAGGAACTAGACAACCCTTGGCTGAGGCTTGTAGCAACTCCGCTACTGAATGTGAACATATGCAGTAGGTTAGTGAGCTCTATAGTTTCCTAAAGAGTATCAAATATGGATACTATGCATGGGTCTACTACCATTGTCCCAACCTCCAATTAGAAAGCTTTTCGTGCCGTGGCATGTATTCAACTCTCTCTCTCGTAGAATCTACAAGTCTTCAAAGTAGTGATGAATTTTTCCCCAGGTGGAGTTTGTTGCCAAACCTCTCACCAGAGATTTGTTTTCCTCTTTCTGGGAGTCTGTGAAATAGTCCGAAATCTCAGTTTTTGCGACATACTCTCGTAGCTCTCCAACCATTTCCAGCTCCAAAAAACTGAAGAGCGTGTTTGCGGTCTTGGTCAAGCTATCTTTGAAATCCTCGTAATACAAGGTAAGGATTGGAATGTCATGGCCAATCAGCTCGAGTGAAGCATGAACCAAATTGTGCCACTGCGTATACTTGTGAAATTCTCCATGACACAGAGCATTTGGTATGCTGTCTTTTCCGAAGTATAGAACATCTTGGCGATAAGACAACTGGTCCAATTCCTTGCACCACTGTATGAAACCCGAGGAATTGTTTGGATGGGCTGACAACCATTCTGTTTCGTTCTTATGTCTCATATTCTTAATTTTCTGGTGATATCTCGAAATTATATTGGTGAAAGGATTTCGAATCAAGTGAATTGCTTTTGCGACACGATCTGGTGGATACTGCACTTCTCTGGAGGGTTGCTTCGGTGCTAGTCGCGCATGACCAGTGGTACAACTTTGAAGAAATTCTGCAGCCGTCTCGATGTATTCTTGTGGGCCACAGTCCATACAACGAGATCCACAATGGGTCTTGGTCAGAACTAAATCGTCTGGCAAAGGGCGAGGTGATATCATCTTTCCACTCATTCCAGGCCAAAATGGTCCTTCCGGTCGATGGGGATAAATGCTAAGGGCAGAATCTCCACCCTTTGGTGTAACCTCATCGCCATAGTTCGTCGCAAACGATCGATTTGAGGCTCTTCCCACTAGTGTCATGGTGTAGCTTGTTCCACTGTTGGGAAAGCTCATCAGCCATGCAATGCTCGGACCGGATTTGTCTCTCGGTTGCAACATATATTCATGACTGATGGGGTCGTTCTCTTTTCGGCCGTCATTCGTTGTCGGCTTGGATTCACCTCTTCTTCTAGATCTGGTTATCGATCGGTGTTCCGCAATGAATGTGAAATAATACAAGCCGACCAAGATCCACACTGTCGTGACTGTTTTCATTTTGGTTCGCCTTACCAAGGCATGCATCACAATTGCCATCTGAGCCGCAAATTCCGTGGACAAAGCCACCAGTGATCGGAAACTTTGATTCTTCTTCATATCTTTCGGCTGTTGTGTAGCGTGGAAAGGCTCCATCCGTGTTCAGTCGATATCGGAGACGTTGTGACCCAGCTTTGAAGCAATGCCTCAACAAGAATAAGAATGACTAAGCTGCGTTCCCCCTCTATCGTGTTGTGAACAATCGAGCCACACGTTCTTTACTTGCAACACTCCGCCTAGAAAATCACCAGTGTCCATGGAAAGAATGTGAATACACCAAACCTTGAACTCTGCAGTCGCTAAATCAAACGAAACATTTTGAAATTGGCTATGTACCATACCGCCTAAAAGTTACCGTTGGGTGTCCACGTGCACGATGTGACTGGCCAGAACGCTTCCCGCCATTCACGTCCACGTTCCTGTACCGTAGTGGCGTTTCAAATCAAACAAAACGCGAACATCTTACTATGTACCAAATCGCAAAATCATGCAACAAACAGCTCCCTAACCGTTGGAGCACCCGTCTGTGAGGGATGCTGTGCCGACGCGCACTTTCGACTCGCTAAAAGAGATTCTGCGATCCTGGCTCCATCATGAGAAGGGATTTCAATTGGAGGAATGTCTATATTTAGGGATCCCCCAATATAACCCCTTATTTTCGGTCGCCTTAAGCACCCACAATGGCAAGCAAATAACGATAGCATTTCGGATTGACACAGGGTATAGTTTAATCGCAACGTCTACTATACTCACAAGTTCTTTTGCTCTCATCCTCCAAATTAATGAATGAAGGCCTGTTGACTCTGCTTCTTCTTCTCCATCAGCTTCATCCCATGGGGTGAATTGAAGGTCCCAGGCTCCTTTAAAGATGGTGCTCGAAGGATGGGATGACATCTTAATACCTGTGGATGACGACGATTGCAAGTTCCTGTGACCTGTTGCCGTTGATAGGTTTCATGAGGTTTGAAATGTACAACTATTGTTAAATCGCAACATCTACTGTGTACCCACATTTTCACAATTCTTGGTGGCCCACCCTATACTCGTACCTGTAAGCGAAGGTGGGCTACAGTCAGAATACGAAGTAGAAGCAGTCATTTAGAATAACTTCACTAAGACGTGCTACTGTAGAGAATGAGAAGAAATCTCATTCTCTTTCTAATCTAGACTACCTCTATCGACCTCTACGTAAGTCCTATTTGCCCCCTGCAGCCTAGTATCACTAGTAGGGCTGGAGGTGACATCGTCAATGACCTTGAGGTGTCACTGGAAGCGTCTCTGGAATCTGGTAGAAAAATGCGGTAGTGTCGGATTTAGTCCCTAATTCCGGGGACCCCAATTCATCTGCCCCAACACTTGGACGTGTGGATTACATTTTGAGCTGAGGCTGACATGTTCTGTCATAGATACGGATGGATGATTTTGAGCGTTTCAGCAAAGGTCGGATTTGTTTTCAAGTCGTAAACTGCAGTAGTAGTAGTTAAGCCTTTGTTCTTTGAGAAAAGAAGTAGGAAGGGTTCGCTTTCGCCTCTAACTAGATAGAATTATTAAAATACAGTGTATACTACAATAGTAGTATCAACATGTCTGTGTACCAGTGACGAATCAGCTCTACAGATCCTCTCTAAGTCTATACAAAACCTCTCTACTACAATAGTAGTATCAACATGTCTATGTACCAGTGACGAATCAGCTCTACAGATCCTCTCTAAGGTCTATACAAAACCTCTCTAGGGAGGCGAATTAAGCACTTCGACAACAACCGCCTTCATTGAAAGCACCACAACAAGATTCTGTCCAGCCTTGAGGAAACAACACAGATGAAATGTCATGAACAAAGCCCTGCTGCTACGGGCAAGAGTAGCAATGGTGAGGAACCTGCCCCACGTTCTTCCTCTTGTGAGCAAGTGGGCAACTCGGATGTTGCAAAAAGGGAAAAGAAAAATGTTATCAGAGCAAGGATCCTTGTTACACTTATTCTTCTTATGGCGGTTTGCGTGGTGGCTACCTTCACATACCTTCTTGTTGACTCTGAAGAACGAAGCAACTTTGAAAGTCAGGTACGACCCCCTTTGATATAGTTCTTCGCAGAGTATCCGTTTCTTATCTTATCCTTTGACAGTTTGCTGGATATGCTTCTGAAGTCGTGACCGTATCGCGTGAGAAAACCAGTCAGCTTTTCAATGCCTTAGATGCTTTTTCCGTCTCTGTCAGCTCGCAAGCTGCAGGGGAACTCCAATTGCTCAACTCCAGCTGGCCGCTCTATAGCATTCCTGATTGGTCAGTGAGGACACAGCGCTTAGCAGAACTAACGGGTGTGAAAAATCCATATCTGACTTTTGTGCCCATCGTACACCAAGATGATAGGAAGGCATGGGAAGACTTCGCAAATGATGCATACCCTATCCTTTATCAAGATGCAATTGAGAAAGAAGGGAACAAAGGTGGCAAAACTGCAAGGGATTTTTTAGAGAAGACTATCCCTTTCATCTTTGATGCTGACTTGGAAACTTACGACGTTTTCCCCTCCCCTGGAGATGGTATAATGCTCCCAACTTTCCAGCAATATCCGCTCGATTTTTTCCCCCTTGTACCAATCATGCAAACGAACTACAACTATTTAAGCGAAAAACAAGCCGTGGACCTCTTTCAAATTACCCAAGCAGTCATGGGGCCGACTATCGCTTCTTTTTCCATTCTTGTTGACCTCGAAACTCGCGCTGCTGGTAGTCAGATCATGCAGCCTATCTACGACCGTGCCGATACTAACGATGAAGATCGAAAAATGGTTGGTATGATCGTGCTCCAATTGCACTGGCTTGATTACTTCAAGAACCTGTTTCTTGAAGAAAATAGTGATGACGGGATAATTGTTGTTTTGAAGAGCTTCTGCCCAATAAACTTGAACTCTGAACTCGATCCCACGGAGCATACAATTTCACATGATACGGTAGTCACTTATCAAATCGATGGAAGCAATGCAATCGTACTGGGAGACGAGGATTTGCATGACGCCAAATACGATTCACTGGAAGTGGCTGAAACCTTCATAGACCTCGGCATTGATGAATCGAAAGTTCCAGAAGGTCTCTGCGTTCCTACCCTGACGTTGCACGTCTACCCGTCTGAGAAGCTGGAAGAGAAATTCCGTACCTCCAATCGCATCATTTACACGGCAGTGGTGGTCATCATATTCGTATTCACCGTTCTGGTCTTTCTCCTCTACGATTTTGTTGTTGGAAGGATGCAACGAAAAATAATGGACAGAATCAACAAGCAAGATATGATTGTGGCGAATGTGTTCCCATCTACCATTCGGGATCGCCTCTACCAAGCACAAGGCAATGCTCTACAGCACCGCCAACCTGTCAACGAAACCGTGAAACGCCTTGGCTTCAAAAATGAATCCAGCGGTATGGAATCTGCTCCATTGGCGGACCTTTTCCCGAACACATCAATCGTCTTCGCCGACATTGCTGGTTTCACAGCCTGGTCATCTGCTCGAGAGCCACAACAAGTTTTTATATTGTTGGAAAACATCTATGGTGCCCTTGATGGAATTGCACAACGACTTGCCATTTTCAAGGTGGAGACAGTGGGAGACTGCTATGTCGGTGCTGCGGGATTGCCAGATCCAATGGACAACCATGCTGTTGTTGCTTGCGAATTTGCTCGGGAGGCCTTGGAGAAGATGAAGGACACAACACATCAGATGGTAGCCTCCCTGGGGCCTGATACCGCGGCGTTGGACTTGAGGATTGGAATTCACAGGTACGACTGAAAGGCGGCCGCTTAAAAATGGTCTTTCATCTTTTGCTTCTTGGTTCCACCCATCACTGATATTGAACTTTCATGACCATAGTGGCCAGGTGACGGCTGGTGTTCTCCGTGGTGAACGGAGTCGCTTCCAGCTCTTTGGTGATACAATGAACACAGCATCTCGCATGGAGAGCAGTGGTGAACGCGGCAGAATCCAAGTGACCCAAGCAACCGCTGACCTGCTCACAGAAGCTGGATTCGGTGCAAAATGGCTTATTCCTCGTAACAACGCGATCTTTGTGAAGGGCAAAGGAGAAATGCAAACATACTGGGTGATGGGCAAGGAAGATGTTGCTTAATAAGGGGGACCTACCCCGAAATGTAGGGGGAAATCGTAGTGTCAACAAAATGGGGCAATCTCGCAACAAGAAGGACGAGTTCCGAAATCTCAGAATCGTTGCAGTTTCGGTTGCTTTCAGTACCACGGCGACGACAAGTTGAAGTCGGAGAAAGTGCGTTCAGGAACGATGTCGATGTCGGTATCATGGTTGATTGTGGTGGTGCACCAAGAACATCATTTTCGACAAAAAAATAGAAAAAAGACATACGGGCAGACCACTGTCCCCCTTTAAAAAAAAGTAATAGAATGTCAACGTTTGCTGATACCCTTAAAAGCAATATCACACGTTTGGAAGCGTCGTTGTGTTGGAAGACAACTGACATTGATGCCTAGCCTTTTCCCCAGTGAGATTCAATGACTCGCTAGCAAGACAATGATGCCTATCCACGATGCTGGAGACTTTCAAGACTTATGCCAGCTATTGTCGAGCAACGACAGTGAGGTTGACATCGTTTCATTGACGAAATTCGGCGAGGGCAATGGATACTTTATAAGAGATCGCGATTCAGTTTCGTTAGCTCAATGCCTCGCAGAGAACACCGTTGTGACGGAAATTTACATCAACATCACTAAACTTTCTGTGCGAGGTGGAATTGCTTTGATGCCGTTCTTGATATCAAGTTCCAAACTACAGATTCTGGGATTGCAGGGTAACTGTGATCCCGAGGAGGAAGATCTGGACACACAAATGATTGTTGCCGATGTTTTGATACGTGCAGCAATTCGAAATATGGGCCATCTAACTGTGGACCTTGACAATTGTCCTATCGCAAGGTCAACTCTCATGACTACCATTCAATCCGCCAGTCAACTCTCTGACATTTCGATATCCGGAGGACGCCTGATAGTGGACAATGAAGATCCAATCTTCCACGAGCTGGCGTACAGTACAGATTTGAGAGAAATCAACATTGTACAGGACGTTTTCAATATTGATCTATCACAATTTCTAATGAATTGCTTCATCCACTTGCCTCGGGTGGAAACAATCTTTTTCAATGGGAACTTAGGTCTTCCGCTTGAACTGGCTCAAAAGCGATCACTCGAGAAACTATCATACTTCAATAGATACGATCCTTGTGAAGCAGCGGCGCTCGAATCCATTGCTGCTTTCATCGAGCACGCGGATCGTTTGAGTCACATCTACTTGCATTTGTTGGATCTTGATGGGATCCAGCAACAGAATATATGTCGAGCATTCCGAAGAAATCGTAGCTTGATCTATGTATGGCAAAGTCCTCCAATCAGTGATGCGTTGGCTGGCTATTGCCAGCGTAACAAAGACTTTTTGGAACACTGGCAAGACCTGGCAATAAGAATACCACCAACAGTCTTCGCATTTGCCGCTGCGGTTGCAACTCATTCTAGTGCTGGCCGCACAACCCTCTTTGAACGACTTCCACTTCTAATCACCAAAGCATCATGAGATTTTTGGCCATTCAAGTTGATCTTCAATAATGGAGACGCCCCGATGAGTAAAGACTGTAGAACTAGCCTCTGGAGTATGATGAGCTTCGAGAACGCATGGATGGTTGACGATTGATAGCAACAATTGTCTCTATAGTGTAGCCACATTGATGTAAAGCACTTTAATTTATACGATGCTGGTCAATTGACATGCTGGGCAATTGACATACATTAAACTCCGCCTATTGTCCTGTGATTCCTAAGAGCGCATCTCGCTGTGCTTGCAAGCGAAGGGCCTCTTGATGTGCTTGATCCAGTGATCTTTGCTGCTGTGATTGCAAAGAATGGGTGAATCGGGCACGGAGATCATCGTCACTGGACAAAGTCTCTTGAAGTCGATGAATCGTTCCCGCCGCGCTTTGTTGCAGCACTTGATCCGTTCGATAATTGACCAAACACCACTCAAGCAGTTGATAGCAACTCGGTGTCCATAGAAGAACTCGGTGGTAGTCCTGCGTCAAGGACAGGTTGTGCAAGACCAGACAGGCACGATTCAAAATGGCCTCACTAGAGCAAAAGTTTCTCATTGCATTCACAACCAGTTCTGCAATCTCACCAGCGAGTTCATCAATCATTTCTTTCTCGGAGGTGTTGTTCACTTCGCCTAGTGCCTCTTGAATTGCGATCGCTTCAGGACTGTCACTATTAAGTGAGACGGAAGGAATCACCAAGTTGATCAGAGCGAACAACGCTCGAAACTGAACCTCCGCATTCAGCGGATGACGAAGCATGGCGTTCGTAGTAGCTTGGATTCCACCAAGCTTGACCAGAACCGCCTTTTGTGCAGGGGCAAGAGCAATATTCACCAATGCCCAGCAACCCATCGCCTGTAGAACAGCGTTGTCTTCGAAACGCTGCATCGAGTCCACCATCACAGCAATTCCATTCCTACGATTCTGAGAGTTTTGGTGACCAAAAATACCAGTCGCAACCATGGAACTGTGAAACAACATTCCTTCTCTACCCCCAAGAGGACGAGCCAGTAACACAATGGCATGAAACGCTGCGATATGGAGCTCAACACTTTCATTAAACATGACCATGCCGCGAAGGACAACATCCGTCAGGCCGCTTCTCTGGGCAGTAGATCGTTGTTCTTCATCCTCCAGCAGATATGGAAGCACCTTCATACATTCGATTTGAATCCCTTCCACATCCATAAAAGCTACCATCCAATTGACAACGGAGTAAATAGCGCAAGACCAAGGAAGGTTCATGTTGCCCGGTTGGCCTGCTTGCGATGGCCCAAGCAATCGACCTGTAATCATGGATGATCCGAGTTTCAATTTCTTCTCCTTCTTGGCTTTTCTTTTCCTCTCTGCTTTTTGTGCAATTTCAAAGGTGCTGCCATGCGTTATAGAGTCCGCTTCCTGCACCGCACCTCGGGCCTGGGCAAAGAACGCCTGAAGTTTCTTGTTCGTCCCAACCAGCTTAGGGGGAGCATCGCTGTTGCGACTGTTCCCTCCGTGTGCCGAGAATCCATAATCAATAAATGTTGGCTGGCGTCCGTTGACTGCATCGTCTTGGATCTGCGACAGATACTTCATGCACCTGACAAAGGATGTATACATCAGGCGGTAACGATCCAGCCTTTTCTTGTCAATGGTTTCCTGCTCGTGCTTGAGAGAAACAAAGGACTCGTCGCTGCTGCTGCTGTGTGCATCGGATTCCATATCATTTTCCGACATTTTGGCCTTGAAAGGATCCAAGACACACAATACACGCCACAATTCGGGCTGCATTGTAAATGTTTGCCGCCAGCCCTTGGAAAAAGGCTGGGTCAAAACTTCAAGAATTTGCGGTGGTTCCAAAAAGGTCAATACATGGGCCATGATATCCGACCCCACCGTCAAAATGGGAGTCTCGTCACCTTTCAGACCACATTTGATTGTATTCTTCGATTGTGTCTGGAGACTGGCAGGTCTTGGCCACCTGGCTCTGATAGCAGGGCGGCTCCATATTCTTGGCTCGGTGGCTTTTCGCTTTCTGGTGTCTGTTTTCATTGTTTGATCTTGCACCGAGCATCCTTTCGCCTTCAGATATGTTTGCTCCAAATCATTTAGTCGGGTGCTCTCTTCAGTGGATGGAGAAGGTGAGTCCGAAGACTGCAAGGAATCGTCCGTGGAGAATCTCATATAATCATTGTCGGAAGATCCTGAACTAAAGTCGGCAATTTCCGAAGAGGATTCAGAAGTTCCCGATCGTTGAGTGGACAAGCGTCGTCGTTTAGCTTTGTGCATGTCGGAAGGAGGTCTCGACTCTTCCGAAGAGGAAACCGAGGGCGAATAGGAGTCATCTTGATTCCCAGAATACTCATTGGAGGATGCAGATCCGGCGTATCCACCTTCTGTAACGCTGCTTGTCGAGCTTCCTCCACCCATGTTCCTGGAGTTATCCATCATCATGGAGCAAAGAGAACTCATCTCTTGGTGTCTTGGTGGGGATGTCGCGGCAGCAGCTGGAGCAAAGTCTGTCGTTGAATGACTTGCTTTTTTCCGAGTAGTCTTGTTCTTTCCTCCTCCGCGTCTTGGAAGTTTGCTAAAGGCCTTTCGAATGGTATGATAACCTGGTTCTACTCTTCTTTGACCAGACAGGGAGCTTGCAGTCGATATGGCTGAAGAAGGTCCTTGGAGTCCGAAGGACTCATCATCCACGTTACTGTATTGATAGTTCTGTGAATAGCTAGTTCCTGTCGAACTAGATCCTCCTCCGTCTCCGAAAGCTGTGGAGGCAGAATTCGTTGTGGTTACCACATGTCTGCTGTTTCCGCTGCTGTTTCCGCTGGTTTCCGACAGGTTGAAACTTGCAGGTTCTGATTGCTGAAGTGTTGATGTTCTTGTTTCAGTCATCCTAGCATCATCGTCACATTCAAGAATGTTCTTGTCATGTAGCGCTCGTTGGACGCCCGTGTTTCTTTGATAGTTTATCAATGGATTGACAGGAGGCATTCTAGCATAACCATTCACGTCCTCGTGTAAACTTCTCCTTCGGGAAATGTCATTGTTGGAGGAAAGCAGATTTGAATCATCGTTCTCATCATCCTGATGGGGTACAGTTTTTTCCCTGGATTCATTCATCATCTTTTCTTTCTTTGTTGTTGTTGTATCGTTTCTATTCATTGTAATACTCTATTGAATGTAGTTGTGATTTGTTGTGATTGTTCGGATCGTGGGTTTGGATGTATGGAAGACAGAAGGCAGAAGGCTTCTGCAAAGAAAACTATGGTACTTGTTTACATAGGTTGCGCAGACTCTAAATCAAGAACACAACTGTCTTTGGACAGCTGCCTGGGAATGCAACAACCATCTGTTTTAGTCGTTCGTTTAGTCCCATAAGTGAAAAACTGGGAACGAAATCAGGTTCTTTTCATTTAACGTGGACGGGAACCACTGAGGTCATTCTCACTTCAAAGTATCTTTTTTGCTTATGCGAAAAAAAGATCGTTTTGGCAACAAAAAGAATGCAAGCTGCTATATTGAGTCCAATTAAGACTGGAAGGCTTCCACCAGCCGGCAGCGATCCTGCTGTTGTTGGACAACAGCAGACAACTTAAGCAGGGGTTGCACCATTTTACCCTTCTATTCGTCTACATATATATTTTTGCCGAGCATTAAGGAGCGGAGGCAGCTTGATCAGAACCCGTGGAGGTTTTGAAAATAAGGCGACAGGTGTTCCGTCTGGCTGGCTAGTGTAGGAGCAATAATACCACCTCCACCATTCCTCAATCTTCTCCCTCCACGACTTATCGCTGTGTATGGCATTCCACTAGAAATAAATTAAAAGCAGCCTAATAGCCCCACTTGACTGACGAGTTACCTGTGGCTGTGAGTCTCTTGGTGGTCAGCCTGGATAGTGTCTGAATGGTTTAAACCTTTTAAGCACGACAAGGGACATTGAATACCTCTAACAGGCCGGAGATAGTGGTTGTACATTTGTGCGAATTGCGTGGGTCAGCAACAAGGCAAGAGCAAGAATAAAGCAGCTGGGGGAGGTCACCCCGACATTTTCAGGTATGGCCAAGTGATAGCATTCCCCCTTTACTTTTTCGGTCTTTCGGTCATTCTGGTCGATGTCACTCCAATCTTGTTTTATTATAAAGCATGTGGAGTGCGCATAATACACAGTGTCACGCATCCACTATAACTCTTTGTGGAACCTCGTACTTATGCCTTGCTCGCAAGCTGATTTGTGCTGGGTCAATGTTGATTGTTTAGGAAGCTCCTCAATTATGACTGTTGGAACAAACTCTCCGACCCATGGCGAAAAGATATACGTTTCACACAACAACTATACAGGACCTACCATAAGACTACCCATTTAAAGACCCGAATGATCTCTTAAATGTTCGTCACTTCCAACGGATGGGTCTCTTCCATTTTCTTCTAAGGTACTATGTAAATACTTCGCCAGCCGGTGCACCAAGCGGGAGTTGAGAATATTTTTAGCCCTTGTCGTGCCGAAGAACACAACTTCTGGATGCAGTCTTGGGTTTTTGGTTTACACAGAACAATCGATCACACAGAGGCAATCAGTGAATGCATAGAGCTCCGTCAGTAAGTCATGGTCCTGTCATCTGAAACAAAGCGATCCAGTGTTCGGATCCGAGCGACATCCATATATGCATCAATTACAACATGCATTGTCCTTGCTTGTTCATTGGTGATGTATGCTTCACTGCATGTGTTGCACAGCAGCGATTCAAATTCATTCCCAAGGCGGCTTGACACAGAAGTATCCGCCCATGAGGTTTCAACTACTGTTAGTGGCGCTGCTGGTGTTGTTGTCAAATCATCTCTTCGAACTCCGAAGCCTCCGAAAAAATTACTGGCACCAGTGATTGTCGTTGACGATGATTCCTCCTCTTCTGACGACGACAGTGGGGATGATGACGAAGCTGGCGACGACAGCAGTAGTCTGCTGCAAAAACTATTGGATCGGATTGTCTTACCTCCTGTCGGTAGCAATCAAGCCAGTTTGTTTCGCAATGTAAGGGATGAATACGAAAAGAGTTTACCCATGTCTGAAGCAGAAACCAAGGACACTTATTTGTCCGTTTACGAGCGACTCTACAAGGAAGCTCCGGGCGTCTTTTCCTTTGGCGATCATGGGAGGGATATGATAGACTCAATTATCAAGGCACTTTGTGCGGATCCCAAACGAGAAACGGTGACTGTCATGGAAGTCGGAGTTTGGTTCGGCAACTCTCTCGCCCGATGGCTCAAGCTGGACCCCAAAGTGCGTGTGGTGGGGGTCGACCCCTTTGTTGCCGTGCCGACCCAGCAAAGGCAAGTCTCCCTCATGAAACCGCACGAAAAGACATTACTTGGAAACGTCGATTTCTACAGAGGACTCATGGTTCATAATATCAGGGAACAACTACACGGAAAGGAAGCTACGGATCGGACTCTGGCGGTGGCTGGTTTCTTTCCACAAGGTGTGGATTTCCTATTCGAAGCGCACCGAAAACAACAAGCCCCTGACATTGATATTTTCTACATCGATGCTGGAAAGGTCAGTGATACCAGTGAGCATCTGGATTTTGTGACCTCCATTACCAAAGTCATGGAAGAGTTTCCCAATGTCATTGTCTTTGGTGAGAATTGGAAGCACGGAACACATTTCAAGGAATTTCAAAAACTTGTTCGGGAACTGGCTGCAAAATATGGACGAACGATATTATTGAGCGAAGACCGAACTTGGATCATGGCCAAGCTGAAATCCGATTTCTCATACTGAACATGGGTGGTGCTTAATGCTGAACTGATTGAATCGAGCTTCTGTACTTTTTTGTTTTTTTCTCTTTGAACTAAGATAATTTTCCCCTGCTACCGTCAACTATCTGAAACTAGATGATTCGTCCATGGCGTTGTGTTGTTGGTTGAGATTCTTGTTGTGTGTTCTCGAGCTAGGTAGTCTGAGCCTTTGAATGCTCAAGCTCGTGGAGTCATTGGATGTTCATTTTCATGCTCTTGCATTCTCAATCAGTCTAGTAATCTGAAACTTTGGTCCTCGCGCTATATGCTTTTAATTAAAATCAGATCTCAGCGCGAAGGTACAGAGAAACAGTTGCTCTAGTAGTTTAGACTGACTCACTTTCGCGTCGTTGCCTCATTAATCAGCAGTCTAGCTCGGGGATTCCAGCATTCGATCTAGCTACTCCACATTTCTTAGCCGATGATGTAGGACGAGTCACCCACAGTCCGATTCGCTGGATGTTAGTTTTTCATGATCATGCGTCACTAATCAGTCTGGTTCTCCGAGCTTTGTACCAAGAGAAATGCCGCTGCTGACTCGATAATTCAAACAACCCGTCCACGGGACATCGCATCGACAGTCTCAACATGGTCGAAAATCCGTCCAAGATTGGAGTGCCTTAGTCAGCACGGTCTTGATAAAGTAGCAGCTTCTTGCAAAAGAGCTCCTGCCCATGTGACCAAAGACATTATCACTCGAAAACTTAAGACACCAGCTAGCGAGTCATTTTTGGTAGCTTTTCCAAACCAGTCAAACACCAAGGTTGGACACCCAATACCACGAGACCAGGAGCAAGATGGATAAGGTTTGTTGGCCACGCAGATGCCACTGCCAAAAGTGTCGTCTACCCTTTCAGGAGCAGGCCTTAGGCTTGTCTGTCAGTGGTATCCAGTCTCTACAAGCAACGCTCGATTTCCCTTAAAAATCAAAGGATGTATTTGTCTGAAGAAAGCTGTCCATCGACATGGTGAAAACGGCAATGCTCCCAGCCACCATCTGAAATGTAGAACGCAGATCAGCCTAGTCTCACTTGTTATGCTCGTGCTTTTGCCATTGGCTTCAAATGCCAATCCTCTAAATGGACACCACAAAAAATGCCAATCTTCCGTTAACGGGAGTCTTCCACGCGGGAAAACTCAATTCTCTACTAGCACCGACGGCTTTCGTATGTTCACCTCTCCGCAACGGATATGGCTTTGCCGTTTTCTTGGGGAACAATGGACAAGCATCTCAATAATTGGTGGTGAATTGCAAGAATATTTTAGCCCCCTCTGGTCGAGTTTTGTGAGAAGCAATATTTCGTTTTTTCCAGACAAATCGTTCTCAAACCTGCTTGCCTACAAGCAAAAGCAATCAGTGAATATATAGAGGTCCGTCAATAAATCATGGTCCTATCATCTGAAACAAAGCGATCTGGTGTCCGGATCCGAGCGACATCCATGTATGCATCAATTGCAACATGCATGGTCCTTGCTGGTTCATTGGTGATGTATGCTTCACTGCATGTGTTGCACACCAGTAGCAGTTCCAACCGACCCCCGGATGGTTTCCCGAGACGGCTCAACATTGATGTTTCAGCTGCTGCTGTTAGTGCTGTTGTCAAACCATCTTTTCGAATTCCGAAGGCTTCGAAGAAAAAAATACTGGCACAAGTGATTGTCATTGACCAGGATTCCACTTCTTCGGACGACAGTGGAGATGATGACGACGACGACGGAGATAGCAGCAGTCCAATGCAGAAACTATTGGATCGGATTGCCTTACCCCCTGTCATTAGCAATCAAGCCAACTTGTTTCGCAATGTAAGGGATGAATACGAAAAGAGTTTGACAGTCTCAGAAACTGAAAACAAGGACATATACTTGCCCGTCTACGACCGACTCTACAAGGAAGCTCCGGGCATCTTTTCCTTTAGCGATCATGATGGGACGGAAATGATGGACTCCATCATCAAGGCTCTCTGTGCGGATCCCAAACGAGAAACGGTGACGGTCATGGAAGTCGGAGTTTGGTTCGGCAACTCGCTCGCCCGACGGCTCAAGCTGGACCCCAAAGTGCTTTTGGTTGGGGTCGACCCGTTTGTCGCCGTTCCAACCCAACCAGGGCAAGTCTCCCTCTTAAGACCGCACGAAAAGAAACTGTTTGGAAAGGTCAAATTCAACAGGGGACTTTTGCTGCATAATATCAGGGAGCAACTTCATGTGGAGGAACCTACCGATCGGACTCTGGCGGTGGCTGGTTTCTTTCCACAAGGTGTGGATTTCCTATTCGAAGCGCACCGAAAGCAACAAGCCCCTGACATTGATATTTTCTACATCGATGCTGGAATGGTCAGTGATACCAGAGAGCATCTAGATTTTGTGACTTCCATTACCAAAGTCATGCAAGAATTCCCCAATGTCATTGTCTTCGGTGACGATTGGAAACACGGAACGTACTACAATGAATTTCAAGAAACTATTCGGGAACTGGCTGCAATACATGGGCGAGCGATCTTTTTAAGCGAAAATCGAGCATGGGTCATGGCCAAGCTGAAGGCCGAAGACTCATAACAACACGGTTGGTGTTTGATGCTACACCGATTGAAGCATGCTTTTGTACCTATCTGGATTTTTTCTCTCTTTTTATTGAATTTGAAGTAAATCTGGAACTAGACTAAGTAGTGCTTTCCATCCTTGCTGTACCTTCTCCAGCTACCTATCTGAGTCAGTTGAAGTTCATACTCATGCTCGTGTACCATCGATTTGTCCGGTACTCAGAGTTTTGGTATTCGTGCTCAATTCTCTATAGTGCTCTATAGTGCTCTTTCCTCCAACGAAATTCTCGATAACTCTTCCGAGCAAAGAGTTGAAGAACTCGATAGAAACAAGATGCATGAACTTTCAGGAAAGAGGCTACAAAGATACTCAAAATGCCTTTCTTCTGGCTGATTGAACAAGGGACAGAGCACTTTTTTTGCTCGTCTAGTTTACTTTTTCCCACTTAACACAGTTATCCTTCACAAACCAGTCCAATCGGTACTGTATCAGCCGTCCCACCAGCTCCTACGAAGGCGACATGAGGTACGGCTTCCTTTGAGAATGATGAAATTGACCCAGCCGTAGTTTTCATTTTCGACTTCATGTAAGGTTGCCACAATTCGCTTCCTGGTTTCAGACTAAGGAGCTCTGAAATCAACTGGCTGGTGTAGTGTATCCTTTGTTGGCAATAGCTGTGACTGGTCCGCCTGGCTTGCTCCATGCCAACAAAAGTTGAACCGGAGAAATCAGATTCAAAAGTGATTCGAAACTGCATAGTTGCAATGGCAAAAACAATGATCTTTCATTTCTGCTCTTCTTAATGAGCTTGATTCCGTTGACAATAGAACATCGGGAGCCGTCCATGACACAATTCTTCAGAGTACATGTCGTTTAAAAAAATGAAATCTGGTTTCATACCGATCACAATTGTTCCCGTTTCTTCTTGCTCGACCAAATGCATCCTGGTCATTTCTTTCTTCCTTCTTGCTCTTCTTCGCTGTCTTGTTAGGCTGGCAGGTCAACCGCAAAGTCAAGTTCACGGTGTTTGCTGCTAGCGTCACACAGTTTCATGATGACTCAAGGCGTTCTTGATTGGGAGTTAGCTGTACAAATAGATCCCGACGGTCTATTGAGCCCTCCATGGCGGTCGATGGCCGAGTCGGATTCAAAGGTGGTAGTTGTGGAGGTATGTACGATGACGAAACGTTGCTTGATCGGTCATATCAAGATCGAGAAGGGGTTTCTTGATGCGAGTTCGGATTCCTCATGAGAGTGGACAGATTCACCCATTCAAAAAGAACTGACACGAGGCAATTATTGACACTATCCAAGTACCTCCTCCCGTACATTTTCGGAAGATGATTTCACTTACGAGCTATCATACCACAGAAGCCGTTCGTGGCGAGCTCTAGAGGTCCAATTTGGTGCACTTGCATCGATCCTTCTTCTCGACTCCGCGTGTCACATTTGATTCTCGACCTATTTAGTTAGGGTTGCCTTCGTCAGCGATTTTTATCAGTCCGCAAATTGAAGAAACACGAACACCACTCATGTCCTGTCGTTCTTCGAACGTTGTTTGCTCGACTACAAATCAGAGACATAAAAAGTATCCAACGTTTCTTTTCAATACCGATCACCACAATATCCAACCATGTTTTCAACTGCAGCTCAATCAATCGTCAAGAAGGCTCCACAACAAGCGGCAAGAATACAAAGTGCTGCTCGGCCTATCACAACCGACAGCTTTGCATTTTACCCCGTTCAGAAAAACCGTGTTCGTATGGTGACACCTAAAACATCAAATCGAGAGTGCTTTGGATTCTATCCAAGCAATGTTGATGCCGTGCAGAAGACACAGAGTCTTCAATCGGCACCAGTGAAGAAGAATGTCAAAGAAGTCCGTGCCGCTTTGATGCAAAAGAAGCAAGCTTCCAAGAAATCTTTGAAGACTTGGGAATCTGTCATGCAAACTATGCGTGAAGTCAAGAAGACGACATCCGCTCTTCCCTAGATTTTGTACAAATTTAAACCTTGTAAAATTTCGCTTGAATTTTAACATCTTATACGACTTCACTATCTCTTTGCTTAGCATTGTTCGTTACATTTCAATCGTTGATTCGATCTTATCAATGGAACAGTTGAGAATTGATCGTTGACACCAACCAACTCACTGCTACTACAGATGATTGACATCTCACCACCATTTCTCCATGTCTGCATTTTCATCCTTAACGAGGAATAAAAGACATTCCTCACTCCTCACACTACCAAAGATCCATTCTGATCGTCGAGACGACATGGTGGTGAAGAAAGAGACATCCTCTAGAAGAAAGATAGCGTCATCGGACATCAATGTAAATGTCGCTTGCACGATTGCGCGGAGACAGTACGTGGGATCATTCCGCGTGTTAGGAAGAGGGAAAAAATCTTTCCTATGCTTCATTTCTGATCAGACATAGTAATCTAACCCATTGGCGCGAACTGCTTTCTCCCTTCTTATCGTCATTACTGTACTAGGACACGACTACACTTTTGACTCTGGTCTAGTATCGAATGGCTGTCGTTGATGCATCAAGCATCTTTTAAGTAGCAACTCCCAATCTCATCAGACGATATGGCATCGAGCAGTGTCGATGAAGCAGACGAGTTTCTCTATTCTGGCAACGGGCAGGTGGTTTTTCGCAATGTCCGACGTGTTCGTGTCGATTCTTCCGTCAAGGAACTCCCAGATCATGCATTCAAGGAATGTGCTCATTTGAGAATAGTGCAACTTCCTCCGACACTATCGAGACTCGGAAAGATGGCGTTCTACTGTTGCAACAGCTTGACAACTATTAATCTTCCCTCCCATATGACTGAAATACCGGATGATGCCTTCCAATCCTGCCGTAGTTTGACCAACGTGGACCTCCCTATGCTGCTGGAATGCATAGGAGCAAGAGCTTTCTTTGAATGCGAATCGTTAACTCGGATAGTATGTCCTGCCCACCTCAGGAAGATTGGAAAAGGGGCCTTTGTGCATTGTCGATCGATGGTTTCAATTGACCTCCCTGAGGGACTTGAGGAAATTGGAGATCGAGTATTTGTCGATTGTGAAGCCTTGGAAAGTATTACAATACCTTCTGGAGTTACAGTGATCGAAAGGGGGACTTTTTCACACTGTCATAGTTTGCGGACAATCAACTTTGCAATGACTGGGTTAGAGAGAATCGGGGATGGAGCATTTTGGTGTTGTGGGGCATTGGACAGTATACGCATACCCTGGACGGTCTATAGCATTGGAAATTCGGCGTTTTTATATTGTACGAACTTGGTTTCCGTGGAACTCTCTCTGGGACTTGAAACAATCGAGCAACAAGCCTTCAAGTGTTGTACCTCGTTGGTCAACATTGCTCTTCCATCGTCCCTGGAGAGTATAGCTGAGGATGCTTTTGAAGAGTGCGACAAATTGAGAATTCTCTTTCCACAGCACGAACTACTTGCCAAAAAGTTGCGTCATAGGTTTGATGGCTTGCCAATCCATAGGCTGTGCTATGAGCGCGCGGCATTAGGCACAGCGGAAGACAAATCTAATTTGCAGCAAGAACTCATGGTTGCTGACTCGTCGCCGGCCCAGGTTGACTGCCTTGGCATGACAGCGTTTCACATCCTTGCTCTTTCAGAACGGGATAGCTTTGACCTTTTGCTTTACTCGTGGCAATTGGTCTCTGCGAAAGTGACTCTTGTTGATGAGACGGATAATTGGGGAAACTGCCCGATGGATTACCTGTGCAGAAAGAAAGATCCCACTACCATTGCTTCGATACAGACTATCATCAGAGTCACCACGCAACGTCGTGTGCAGCAGCTTGGGTTGACGGAATGGCAGGTAGCAGTTACTAGCAATTGCGAGAACCTGATCGAAAGGGACGATGTAGTGACAAGAAGGCAAAGGGTATATGATTTTTATTTGAAACTGTTGCGCTACGAACGACTGGAGGCCCTTTCCTTGTTGGAGTTGGCACTTTGGAGCCGAAAAATGGATGATGCAAAGAATGCAACACATGAGACTGGCGATTTGTACAGGAGCGAGTGCCGAATCAATTGTGGTAGCGACATTGTAATCTCAAACGTTTTGCCATTTCTTGGCGATCTTGAAGCTGGCATGTCTTTTCGCATCACAGCACCTGATGGCGATCCATAATCTTCGGTGTTGGCATGATCTGGAATCTTTTGACCGGATGATTCGCTGACCTCATGTCCTTGCAACTCTCCGACGAAGATGTGAATAATCATGGAATCCTTCGCCCACCTTTGATCCGCTACCAAGTACTAACGCATTTCGATGTCGACCTTGCAGTACTTGCTGTTTTGCAGGTCAAAGCTCCCCATGTGCTCTCTGATCCCATTGCTTTACCAAGAAAATCTGTCACCCCATTCACATTTCGTCTCCAGTGCGCATTTCTTGAGGCAGAAGCCAAGTCAGTATCATTGAAGAGATATCTCTTCGCGCACTTCCACCTGAGGGCACCTACAAACTACTCCCCAAGATGCTCAGGAGCTTTTGTCCACTTGACGGGGACGGCGTCGTCGGTTGTAGTTTTCATTTTCTTGCAGCAATGCTTCAGAAGTTTCATGTTCTAGTAGTGATTACAGCTGCACGGATGAACGGGGTAGGTGTGCTGAAGATTAAATTGCCACCCTCAATCAGACCTCCAATACAAGGCAATCCTTGTCGTGCACTGGGAATATGTCAAGTCTAATCCAAGAACGCGGCAAACGTTCAGACGTGCAACACTTCGAGTGCCCTCTCCTCCGTCGAGGGGGGTTGGCCACCCTAACCCTAGTTTTTTGTGTCATCCTCCAAGTGTAGTGAAAATGAAAATTCTGCCATGTTCGTTAGCATTCCTACTAGGGTTGCTTGTGTTCGTTGCCACTGCTTGTTGATTCTTGGTTTAAACTTTTCTTTTTATTTTGTCTGTGTTTCCTTTGTCTTTCTCGATTTCTCTTCCTTTTCAACTCATGCTTTTCAGGTGGTTCCGCTTTGCATACATGCCTTTTCATTGATTTCTTCGTATCGAAACCCTTGGTACACTTTTCACAGGACCAATTCCACTTTCCCACCTTATCATTCGGTAAATGGGTCTTATCTTCTGCTATGTAGGCAAAGAAATGAACGTTTCTCTCGTCATATGCAGCTCCACATTGAGGAATGGAGCCATGGAAGGCGATTGCATCACCGATCCTTAACTCCAAAGCTTCTTTTCCCCCATGAAAGTGATACTTTGTTCCATCTTGTACTGCGACGATAAGACCTCCTATCTCAGTTCCGTCCCCTGCTCCAACGCTGTGCACTGCCTTCTGGCATCCCTTTTCAGCTCTCACTACTGCTAATCCATATGTCGACCATTTTCGGTTGATAGCTGTTGCAATGCTATCACACACCTTCCATAGTTCTCCAATGGCGTTTTTCTCCCAGGCTTCAGCATGGCTTTCACGTGGGAACTTCCTGATCATCGTTCTCAAATTGTCATTGTCTGACGGGTCCTCCAGGTTCTGGTTGAAGATGGGTTGTATGTCGACAGCCAACGCAATCTTTCGCAAATTCGCAAGACAACCCTCGGACCATTCTGGTCTCACACGAGTGAACTTTCCCTGAATGAAAAAAACGTTTCGTCGTTAGCACTACTTTTAGCAGAGGACGCTGCCATTGTTCGTTGTTTCTTCTTTTTCTTGTGCGGTGCCTTGTTATAACCAAACACCAGAAAATCTTCTCAAAGATCTTTGAGCCCGTGGCTTCCAAATAAAAATGGCACCTTTGTGCGTGCGTACAGAGCATATAGGCAAGAGTTGTCCCGTACGTGTCGTAGCGACATGACATATTTAGAACGACACATGGCAACGTCACCGCTTGCATGTTTGTCAACAAGTCGCTATATGGTATCGTTTTTGCTAAAGCAAGCATGTATCAAACATGATGGCATCAAAGAAGCTTCAGCTTCAGCTATGTTTTTATTTTCTCTCAATGGGGAGGCACTTCCTGACGATGTCCAACATGTTCGCGTCGATTCTGCTGTAAAAGCACTCCCGGATAGTACATTTGAATTCCATCTTGGTCTGCAAACTGTGGAGCTTCCACCAAAACTATCCAGAGTCGGAAAGTTGGCGTTTCGCTGTTGCAACAATTTGACAACTATTGATCTCCCCTCCTGTATTCGTGAGATCCCAGAAGGTGCCTTTCTAGGCTGCATCAGTTTGACAAATGTGTACCTCCCTTGCATGCTTGAGACAATAGGAGCTACAGCTTTCCTTCAATGTCGATCGTTGACACGAATAAAATGTCCTCCACAACTTAAGAAGATTGGGACAGCATCGTTTATGCAATGTTCGTCGATGGTTTCGATAGACCTCTCTAAGGAACTCAAGGATATTGGAGAAAGAGCTTTTGCCCGTTGTGAAGCCTTGGATAGTATTGTAGTCCCATCTGGAATCACAATGATCAAACGCGCGACTTTTGCAGATTGTCATCATTTGCAGGATGTTAGCTTTGCAAAGGGCGGGTTACAAATAATCGCTTATGGAGCATTTGAGGGCTGTCAGTCATTGGAAAGTATATGCCTACCTTCTACAGTTCATCGCATTGCGCACTCGGCGTTCTCCGACTGTGCGGGTTTGATTTCCGTTGAGTTCTCTCATGGACTCCAAGCAATCGAACAACAAGCCTTTCAAGGATGCACCTCGTTGGCCAACATTTCAATACCATCTGGAATCACAATGATCAAATTGGGGACTTTCTCAGATTGTCATAGTTTGCAGACTGTCAACTTTGCAAAGGCAGGGCTGCTGGAAGTAATCGGAAATGAAGTGTTTTGGGGCTGCCGGTCACTGGAAAGCATACGCATACCCTCCACAGTCCGCATCATTGAACGTTCCGCGTTCGCAGGTTGTACAAGCTTGGTTTCGG
>JAAMXS010001725.1:0-16972 GCA_019693525.1 Cylindrotheca fusiformis | reverse complement strand
TTTTCGATAAATCAGAAAGCAGTGTAACGTTAAAGGGAGTTTATCCTACCCAGATTTCCAATTACCTAGATGTTCATCGAACAAACCTAGTTGCGGTCATGGTTGAACACCAAGTAGGAGCGAAATAGGAAGAGGTGCCTTTGTATCATTTACATAACAGATGCTCGCGAGCCCCTCCGGTGTTCCTACCTCACATATCTTCTGAGCGAATGTTGCTACTTTTTTGCCACTAGCAGTTCTACCGCTTTTTCTAAATGTTGTCACGATAGTAGTTCTATAAGACATTTTTTAGTTCACAGATCGTATCTCTCTTAAAAAGCACACTTCATTTTTCTTTGTCGTATTCAACATCATGTCACAGAAACAACAAGGACAACCGGAAAATCGCCATATGCTACCTCCACATCACACACGACCTGCAACAAGCAAGACAAAGGTTGTCAGATTCGACAATATCATATACCAAGTCCCTCCTGTTTATCACGTGAATGGCGGTGATGCGGAGGATGAATTCAAGGGAAAAAACGAGAAGATCCATGATGTGCTACTACCACCACCTAGCCGATACCACGACGATGATGAGTGTTATCTCGATGGCAAGAGATCCAATAGGTGGTCCAATGATGGCAGCCGGTCCCCCAAGAATGATGCATCTCCTCCCATGTACCCAAAGCGCAGAGATTCGCCCAGAAGTGTCAGTCCAAGTCGTCAGACAAATCCAACGACGTTGGACAACAACAACAACAGGAGCCAAGATGGCCGAATGGAACGTGATGAGAGAGGACAATACAGGAATCACTCCATGATGATTCTCCCATTTCTTGATCGTGAAGAAACAAAATGAGCAATACTGGTCCTTTCTTCTAAACATTACAAGATCTTGTACAATCATAATATCCTTTTTTGTTCTTTTTGGTCATACACTTAACCGAGGAGTGTAGCATTGTTTGTTGTCGGAGTTGGAGGATGTTTGTTGCTCTATTGGCTCCTCTATAAATGGGTTGATCATCAGCCAGCATCTGAATCCTTTTTCAGCCAGGAGGAGGAACAAGGGATCATGTTGATGCTCCAGCAAAGCTGACGCCGATGCCGATCATTGCCAGAAAAAGTGATGACGAGAGGTCTATTAGATCAGACAGCTTCTGTGGCGGAAGAAGCTTCCACTGTTTTTTCTAAAGAGGCATCACCCACCGATCGAGTCATCGCAGTCGACAATTCGGATCCTTGACCCATCCGAATCAGTACTAGCCAATAATAACCATCAACAACATAAATGTTAGAAACATGTGCCATAACACGTCAGGTGGAATTCTATCCAATGCATTGAGCCGTCTGTCAACATCTTGTCTTCGTTATATTATTTGACATCCTGCAAAAAGAGAGAAAAATGACAACCACCATCAATGCGACAAGCAACAGCAGCAGCAATAGTTGTACGTTGGACGATCTGGATCCAGCCGTCTTGAATAGCGAGTTTGTATCATCACAACCTGCGAACAACAAGAAGTCCCTTCGAATTACGTGTTATGGTAGTAGCAGCGCCAAGACTCCATCCAATTATTTGCAAGCGGCCCGATCATTGGGATATATCTTGGCGAAACGTGGCCATGTATGCATCAATGGGGCTGGTCCCTTTGGATGTATGGCGGCCATGAATGATGGAGCCGTTTTGGGGAATGGACACATTGTGGGAGTCATTCATGAAATGTTCCTTGTCGATAGTGGCTACTTTTTGGAAGATAATAATGGCAACAACAACAAAAAAGTTAATATTGACGATGTAGGAACCCATAAGGTCTTTCAAAAACAAAATCCAAACGACGAAACTGGAGCAATACGGGAAATCTTAGTAGCCGGAGGTCCGGACTTGCAAGAACGAAAGAAATTATTGGTGGAAAATGCAGACGCACTTGTGGTCCTTCCAGGAGGACCAGGAACCTGGGATGGTAAGATAGTTCGGTTCCTCTCCGGGGAACACTCTGTTGAGCTTTGTTTTCTTTTGTTTGCTAACTTAACATTGATTCGTTTGTTATTGTTATACTACTTATTCATACGATGTATACACAGAACTTTGGGAAATGGCATGTGCCCGTCATTTGGGTTTGGTCAATTTACCCATTGTATGTATCAATGTCGACAATTATTATCAACCCTTTCGAGATATGTTGGATCGAGCCTATAATGACAAGTTAATTCGACTCAAGCCATCCGAAATTGTTCATTTTTCCAATACGGTCCAAGAAGCCGTGGAATGGTGTGAAGTAGAGGCTGCCAAGAATTCCAACAACAGCAAGAACAAGAGCAACAATAATAAGGATGGTTCGAATAAAAAGACCTTGAGCAAACGACAACAATCAGAATTGAACAAATCATCCTTTTATTCACCCCTGGAGGAATTCAACAACAACGACAGCAGCAACAATAACTCTAGTATGGGTGATGCTACCAATTGGAGAATGATGGAGTTGGGCTTGGCGATGACTGGAGGAATCTTGCTCGGTGTTGCTTTCGGTCTGGCGTTCAAAACCAAAGGAAAATGAAAAAATGTTAAAACCTTTCTAGAACTATGGACTTTCTACTGATGGATTCATTCTAGGAAATAAACAAGGATAAAGTAGCGGCTGCATCTCCACATACTCTTTTTGCGTCTCTCCCCTCTGTATAGAGCCATCTTGCTTCTTCTTTTTTTGGCACAAAAAAGGAAAAATTCCATCCATGAAAATTATCATTTTGCAGTATTAGATAGCGACCAAAAGGGTTGTTGTTTCTTCTTCTTCTTTCATGTTCCTTCTGGCGTTAACGTTGATAATTGGTCTTGTTGGATTCCTGCTGTTGTTGCTGTTGCTGTTGCATCTGCTATTGCTATTGATGGTGTTGTTGTTGTTGTTGTTGCACCTCCTCCTCCTTTGGCTAAAAGAATGGCCAATTCTTCTTCATCTTGTTCATTTTCATCATTGACGGCAATTACCATGAATCGTTCATAACTCAAAAGTAGGATACCCGAAACACAAATGGTAGCCGAAAGGAACCATAGTCGTATATTTTTTCGATTGGTAATTTCTTTATAATAACCGATACCCCATATAGACCACTGATGATAATTTTGGATTGGACCAATGAATTACCGACACCCTGTCCCAAGGATGATGTGGCGATGATGGAACCAAACATTCCAATACTTAATAAGATTCCTGCCATTACTCCACGTTTCCATAATTGACCAAAATAAAAGGATGGAATGATCATGATTGTTGTTGAATTTGACGTTGACGTTTTCAAATAGTAATAATAGGATAGATACAAACACCACAAGAGAATATTGGCAAGAAGTGATCCAATACCAAAACTCAAAATATACGATGAATTTTGAAAATCATTACGTTGTTTGGCATAATGCAATGGTATCAAGGAAGATCCTGCCAATATACCATTCATGGCTGCCATGATAATACCAGATTGTCTCGATGTCAATTTGTTCTTCTTCTTATTATTGCCAAGAAGAAACATATTATTACAAATACTGCTGACATTTCGTTTCTTGGAATTATGGTCAATATCATCATCATCATTATTGTTGTTGTGCTCATTCAAGGACTTTCGAGACGATGAATGAGGAAGCAGCAGCATTGGAACAACAAGACTTATTTCTGAATGATCACCACCACCACCATTATCGTTTTCTTCCATGGCATAATCATTTACAACTTCTCGTCGATTGACTAAATGATGATGATGATTTTTTGAGGAATTGTTGTTGGTATTCTCCAATGACTGACTGCGTTGTAGTAGTGCTTTCGTTCTGGTTGTTGTTGTTGTTGTTGGCGTTGGCGTTGTTGGTTTTTGTTTCGTAGGAGCCGAATAATGACTCATTCCGATCAATCCAATCAATAATAACAAAAAGGCGATACAACTTTCACCAAAGGAATGAATGGGTTCTTGAAAGATGACAATTCCCCATGAAAAATTAATTCCAACCATGACACTGGCCCATGTACCGACCGCAACGGCCATGCCAGCATTTCGAATCCCATATACACCACAAGCACCACCGATTACCCATAACATTCCTGATACAAGTCCATAGGATGGTGTAAATTGAAAGGATGATGATGATGATAGTATTGTTGTTGTTTCTTGTTGTTGATTTTGTTGATTCATGAAATAATAATAGATCCAACTACTGAAAAACAAAACGATCGTCTTGTAGGATTGTAATACAAATGGATGAACATCCAAATCCATGGTTGCCTTAATTGGGACACCATAGGATCCATATGCGATTGCAGCAATCATTGCTGCAATCCATCCACTACAATCATCGTTAGAGTTGTTGTTGTTGTTGTTGCACAGTAACATGATGTTGATGATGATTTGTAGATATCATATATATATATGGATGGAAACAAAAGGATCATCCCGGTGGCTGTGCATTGGTTTTCTCACTCTGTTTCTTATTTCTCTGCTTGGCGTTCTTCTTGGTTATAGTCTCATAAGTCGACAATGTCATTTGTTTCCTGACGAAGGTCAGGACATCACACACACACACACACCCCACAAAATTCCAATTCGGTTTTCTTTGAGGTTGAATGATGATGTCCTTGGAGAGACACATGCGACATGACATGACACATGCATATAACAATTAAAAAAATATATTTGTCACGATTGCTTCATATACTATGGCTTTTTCGTATACAGTAGGTGCTACACTTTAACGATGTTTTCAATAAGAGATATTCCGAGATAACAATACGGTTTCAAAACACACTACTTTCGGGGGAGATATTAGTATTAGGGGAACCCCCCATTTTAAGGCCCCATTATCACTATGGATACCCGCTGGGGGCACCCCAGACCCCCATTTTGGTGGGGGTAAAGCCCCCAAACCCCCATTTGCGTGGGGGCAAGCCACAACACCCCCAGTATAATAACGATAGTTTCGATATAACGATACATTTTCGAAGTTACACTGGGTATCGTTAAAGTGTAGCACCTACTGTACAGCGCAGGCAGTAGTAGTAGTAGTAGAAACTCTACTAATTCTGGACATACGTAAAGTGACTAAAGAATCTCTCCCACACGTCTTCAAAATACTACTATAATGACCCCCACAGCTAAAATAATCCTAAAACTACAGTTCGTATGTGTTCTTCCAAGACTCATCGCTCATCCATCTCATCCTGAATCTTGTGAGTGTGTGTTTGCTGCTCTGAGTAGTAGTAGTAGTATTTATTCGTCAACAAAAAGAGAGTTTTAAGGTTGTAGTAGTGTTATTCGTAGCCTACCATCATAATTGTTGGCTGTAGTTTTCATCTGCCACTACAGAAAGTGCTTCAAGAAAGTAGGTCAAACAACGATATAAAGGGACATTCTCTCTATACATCAGCCTTTCTTTTTGTTTCTTGTTGTTGTTGTTGTTATAGAAAAAGATGAATAATTTTGACAACGAACAGCATCATCAGGAGGAGGTTGAAGAGGGTTCGCAGAACAATAGTACTACTACTATGGATACTCCTTCCCTGAAGATCATGCCGAATGAAAAAGATACCACAACAGCAACAACAATAGCAGCAGCAGTAAATGATGATGATGATGGTAGCCTAAAGGAGGATCAAAAGCCGTCGGCTATATCTGATGAGAGTCATCCGTTTCGACAGCAGTCTTCTACGACAACGACGATGACTACTACTACCTCCACAAATGAAAAAGAAGAAACAACAACAAGAGAAGCAGAAGCAGAGGAAGAAGAGGTTGATGCTGCTGCCGATGCTGGCGATATCCCAGAGGAAGAGGAGGATCAACAAGAGCCATCGGCGGCTGTATCCGACAAAAGTCATCCGTCTCGACAGTCTTCTACTACTACCTCCACAATAAAAACTGAAAAAGAAGAAGTGGCAGAAACAACCATCACTGATGCTGCTGCTCATGCTGGCGATATCCCAGAAGAGGAGGAGGAGGATCAAAAGCCATCGGCTATTACTTCCACAATCAACAAAAGCAACAACAACAACAACAGTACGAATACTTCAATTGATGAAAGGATGATGAAAGACGAAAAGGACAAGGCACGCAGAGAATTAAGAATGGCACCTTCCATTCCATCCGAAGGTCCATCCACTACGATACGATCTTCTGCTTCTGCTTCCATTAGCAGCAACAGCAACAACAACAACAACAGTTCTTTCAACAGCAAAACGAGCAACAACAATAGTAGTAGTTCATTTGCTACTACTGCTACTACTGCTACTACTACTACCAAGAACAACAACAACGATGATAATGGTAATGGTAGTAGTAGTCGGAACAGTGGCGACAATATGATGAAACGAAGCAAACGACAAGCTCGAAATGCAGCAGCTGCTGCTGCTGCAGCTGGAACAAATATTACAACCCAACATCACAAGTTTGCCAATATTCGTCAAATTCCAAATGCTGCTACTGCTGCTGCTGGTGAAGGTGGAAACGATAATGGTAATAATGTTAACAATGGTAGAATGCCAGGTGCCATTCGAATTGGAACAGACGACGATACGAATGAATGGGATGTTGAAGAAGCAACAGAAACAACAGAAACTGATGTAGAACCCAAAGAACATCATCATGGAATGTACGACGAGAATGATATTGATAATAATGTACCATTGATTGCCGAAGCGGTACCTGATGAAGAAGAATTGGAAAGTCTACGTCGATTACAGGCAGATAATGAAGCCTTGCGTCGACAGGTTCAAGAGGCAATGGAAAATGAACAACGATTACAACAACAAATGCAACAACAACAACAACAATCCCAATCCCAACAAGGAACCATGAATCCAAATAATAATAATGGTAATAATAATCATGTGGCGGCAGTCGTGGCAGTCGAAGCTGGATATGATGATGATGATGATAAAAAACAAATGGAACCAATGTCAACATCACAAAAATGTTTTCAATGTTGCAAGAGCAGTGCAACAGTGATTGGTTTTTGTTGTATCTGTTGTACAATTCTGATCGTTATTGCAGTTGTTGTGGCTCTCATTTTTGATGATGGCGATGATGATGATGATGAATCAATAAAATTGCTGTCGCATCGTCGAGCGGCATTGACCCTTTTGTTACGAGATGTTGCACCCTTTTATCCACCAGCCTTTGATTGGTTGACCAATGTCGATACTTGGGAACCACCATCATCATCATCATCCTCCGTACCCAACGGCAACAGGAATGAAACTGGATCCCAAGGCCGACCTTTTACAAGTAATTATTGGATGTGGGTCGAACGATACATATTGGCTGTCCTTTACACATCTACTACTACGAAAGGATCGAAATGGGTCCACAACGATGGATGGTTGACCAGCACATCGCATTGTCGAGAAAATGAGGAATGGTGGTATGGTATTTCATGTCGGGATGATCGAGTCATTTCCATTTCATTACAAGCCAACAATTTAAAAGGAGAATTACCTACCCGAATGGATGCCATGGAACGATTGGAAACATTATGGATCGGCGATAGCAAATTGATGGGAACGATCCCTCCACTGCCAACAAATCTGACCAAAATCTGGTTGTGTAAGTGTAATGTATATATTCCCCTCCTCTCCTATATGCAAAAAGTGCATAACACACGTCGTGATGGGTCAATATTTGTAACCTCACTTTTTGTATTGTTCGTATCTCTTTCTTTCTTTTTTTTGGGTTTGGCAAAACCATCCGTACATATAGTCAACAATGAGCTAGAAGGCACATTCCCGTCCCAACTTACGGAGATTACAGGTTTGACAAGTCTTCGGCTGTGTACGTATAGAGGAGTTACTATACTGAAAATTGTGTTGGATCATTTTCCTTTTGCCCCGCTGACATTTTGCTTTTGTGCCATATATATTATGCTTTTCTTCCACCCCCCCTGATGATGATGTTGATGGCAAAAACAGATGAAAACCAATTGACTGGAGAAATTCCTACTGCAATCATTAATCTGACGCAATTGGAAGTACTTGAAGTTGGTACGTGTTTTTGATGCGACAAAATAAAGAATGTTTTTGGTGGAATGCTGATGTTTCAAAAAACACAACCTTGTTTTTGACTGTCGATCACTTCTCTCACACTATTAGTATGCATTTTGTTTTTGGCTGTGTTATTCTCCCACAGTTGGCAATCTGTTCACTGGAACGATTCCAGTTCTGCCAGCAAGTGTCACTACCTGTAATTTTGGTAAGTCACAAAAAGTCTTTTTGGCTCTTCTTTTAAGAACGTTTTGAGGACAAACTTTCTTCGAATGGGTGTTCTGACTAATTCTCGGCTGTGGACAAATAATAGCCAACAACAGGTTTAGCCAAACTTATTTGGTGGAAGATCGAGGGTGTAATGTAGCTAATCAAAGACCAGACAGGTGAAAAAGAAGAAGGAAGTGATGGGGGAATCATCATTTGGGAGCCATCATGCGTAGTAGTAGTAGTATGACTGTGGTAAAGAGAGAAAGTCGATCATGTGGAAAGTTTCACTATACCCATTTCAGATAGTGTTTTTTAATGGTGAATTGATTGCTAGTCCCTGGCACACTACGTCCAAGCAGAACGACCAAGGAAAGGGTGACTGGGCTACACGAAATGTACTTCTATCAGTTTTGAGCCACAGCAAGCTCAAAAAGAAAGAAGAAGAAGAAAAAAAACAGCATGACCGTCTTGCAAAACAGAGGGATGAACGTCCAAATCCATGTGCCCTTTTGGTGATGCAGTTGCAAACACTGTAGCGACCCATCAACACGAATCATTATTGCACATTACAATGATGTATCTTGTATCTAAATAGACTGATATAGGAAGGAGTTAGTGTGGATAATAGATGTGCAGAGCATTGCCCTGTCTAGTGTTTTGAGGACGGGACGACACCACATGTGAGTGATGTTCCCAGAAAACACAAAGAATGAAACCAGCATTTTCCGACCCACACAATTACAAATCGGTAGTGTCCCCCCTCCCCACATTGGTTGCGGCTAGATATAAAAGCCTCTTGCGTAGAATTCTTACGTTCGAACATAGCTGCAAAGTGACTGAATCTGACAAATGTCATAGTTCGTTGGTGTTCCCCCAAGACCCATGCGACAGAGAAGACGAGTCCACTAATTCGTGAAGGCATTCGTCAACAAGAAGATATCATAGTTAGCTACTACCATAATTCTTGTAGAAGCCGCGCCCTTCTACTTGGGCTGCTGAAGAGAGCACATGATCCAAGATAGAGGCTTTTTTTATGTCAACAAAGATGCAATCCGATGAGAAGGGCTCCTACGAACAGCATCATCCTCAGGAGGAGGAGGGTTCGCATAGTCCTACGGATGCTACCCCACTGATGTCGGATGAAAAAGATATCGCAACAGTAGCAAGAACAGCGGATGCTGATGGCATCGTGGACGACCAAAAGCCATCAGCTTCATCTGATATTAGTCGTTCGTCTCGGGAGTCTTCTGCCTCCACTAATAGTAGTCCTGCTCATCCTTCCAAAACCAGCAAAAGGACGAACAGTGAAATGGAAGAAAGGGACAAGGCACAAAAGTTACGAATGGCTCCTTCCATTCCATCCGAAGGGCCGTCGACGATGTACTCTCCTGCTGGTAGTATATCCGCTTCTTGGCCTTCCAAGAACATCAAGAAAAGCAGCAGCGCCAGCATTCGAAGCGGCAGCAGCAGTTCTGTCGCTTCCAAGAACAGTAGTAGCACTGTCAGTCCTAGAAGCACCAGCAGCAGCATTGCGAAACGAGGCAAACGGGAAGCCAGGCATGCTACTGCATCTGGAAGAAATATCACCCATGGGAACAACATCCACAAGTTTGATAATATTCGTCGAATCAAACAAGGGGACAATCATAGGAACAATAATCCTGGTGCTGGTGGGATCCAAGAAAGAGAAAGTAGTAGAACACCTGGTGCCATTCGAGTCGGAAATGCCACCAACGATGTGGAAGAAGCTCGAAATGACAGAAGCGATGTGGAAGAACAAGGAGGAGGAGGAGAAGCAGAAGAAGAAGAAGAACCGAAAGAAAGCATTTCGGCAATGGGCGATGATCTGCCACTGATAGCCGAAGCTGTACCGGATGAAGAGCTAGAAGATCTCCGACGGCTTCAGGCGGACAATGAAGCCTTGCGAAAACAAGTCCAAGCGGCCTTGGAAAATGAACAACGCGCCTTGCAACAAGTCCAACATGTGTCGTTCCAAGAACCACGATCTAATACGACGCCCGATGTGGCGGTTGTGGCAGTGGAAGCGGGAGATGCGGACGATAAAGAAGAAAGTGAAGAATCGAACTGTTATCAATGTTGCAGGAAAGGTGTTACGGCGTTTGGATGTTTTTGCATCTGTTGCATAGTACTTGTTCTCATTGGAGCCATCGTTGTTACCAGCCTTGGATTGGATGCTGCCACCTTCACAGGAGATGATGAACCAACACCAGCGCCGATGGAACTGTCCAATCGTCGAGCCGCTTTGACAATTCTGTTACGGGATGTTGGACCTTTCTATCCTCCAGCCTTTGATTGGTTGACCAATGTCGATACTTGGGAACCACCATCATCATCCATACCCAGCATCACGAATGAAACTACAGGTGGATCCAAAGACCGACCGACTACTATTAACCATTATTGGATGTGGGTCGAACGATACATATTGGCCGTCCTCTACACATCTACCAAAGGAACGAAATGGGTCCACAACGATGGATGGTTGACCAGCACATCTCACTGTCGGGAAAATGAGGAGTGGTTTGGTATTTCTTGTCAAAAAGATAGAGTCGTTTCCATTTCATTAGCAGCAAACAATTTGAGAGGAGAGTTGCCTACCCGAATGGACGTCTTGGAAAGATTGGAGACGATTTGGATTGGGGACAGCAATTTGACGGGAACGATTCCTCCACTGCCTACGAATCTTATCATGTGCTGGTTGTGTAAGTACCTTGTTTCTTTAGCCAAGTGCAACATCATGGGCAATCTTTACCTTACGCTATTGCGGTTTTGTGTCGTTCGTCTCTTTAATTTGCAAATCATCCATACTATAGTCAACAATGAGCTAGAAGGCCCATTCCCGACCCAGCTGACCGAGCTTACAAGTTTGACAAGTCTTCGGCTATGTACGTAAAGAGTCATTGCGAACTTTGGGATCATTCCTGCTGTGCTGGTCAAAATTCAGCTCCATGCTTCTGATATGTTGCTCATATATGCTTTCCCTCTTACTGCCAGATGAAAACCAACTGACGGGAGAAATTCCAACTTCAATCATTAATCTGTCGCAACTGGAAGTACTCGAACTCGGTACGTTGGCAAAAGGAATGTTCGCAAAGGTTACTATTTATTCTCTCTGTTGCGACTGTTGGTTTCTTCTCATAATGCAATGTTGCTGTGTTTCTCTTCTTGGATCCTACCCCAGTTGGCAATCAGTTGACTGGAACGATTCCAGCTCTCCCCGCAAGTGTCACTACCTGTAATTTTCGTAAGTCACAACAAGACGACATTCTTGGCTCTCCTTCTAAACGTTGGAGTACAAACTTTTTCTATTGCGTATTTCCCCTGCCTGATGCCTTCCATGTTTTCTAATCATTGTGAACAATAATAGGCAACAACAGGTTTAGCAATACTTCTTTTGTGGAAGATCGAGGGTGCAATGTAACTGATCAAAAGCCACCAGCAGACAGGTGAAACGACGTAGTACGGCGGGATCCATCATGGGACCCGTATCTATGAGGACTGTGATGGTGATAAGGAATACATAACAAAAGGCTGTGGAACGTTCACAATATATCCATTTTCTAAGAGTGTTTTATTTATGAATTGATTGCCAGTCCCTGACTCTTCCAGGCAGAACGCGACCTAGGAAAGGGTGACTGAGCTATACGGAAAATGTACTTCTGTCTGTTTTTGAGTAACAGTTGCAATCTCCAAAAGAAAGAAAGAAAGAAAGACAGAAATTGTGCCTTGTTCTTGTGGCCTCTTGCTAGACCACTACTACTGCTGGACTCGCAAAAGGAGCAACAACGTCAAGGAGAGAGCAGAAAGTAGAGCGCTTCTACTGCTACTACTAGTGCTTGAGTCACTGTCTTGTGACTCATCCACTGCATCATCATGCTCTGTTGGAAATACTAAGATAATCGAAGGTGATCTTGGCCCGGATGGTATTCGTTGTTCTGGAAGGGATGGGGCAGGTGTCGGTGGATCTGGTTCTTTGGTATACGGTGTTGGTTTGGCGGTTGTTGGACGTGGCGTGATGCCAAGAACATCCACAGTCGGGAAGGGTGTTGGACGAGGAGTCGGAATCGGCGTAGGACGCCTAGTCGTTGGTTGGGGAGTCGGATCCTCCGTGGGTGACGTCGTGGGTCGTTTCGTTGGAGCCAGAACGGGAGCCATGGAAGGTGAGTCCGTTGGAGATGGTGTACTGGAAAATACAATGTCTACTTGCGCCGGAAGATATTGCTGCTGGATACCCTTACCGAGTCCCAGTTGTCCATTGGAATTGCTTCCCCAACACCAAAGCGTTTCATCAACAAGTGTGGCGCATGTGTGATCTTTTCCCAAGGCGATCGTTTTGACCAGACCTATTTCCGCTGGTGTGGCTTCGCCGTTGTCAACAAAGTTCACTGGAAGCGCTGAAGTCGATTGCGTAGTAGTCGGACCCACACCAAGCTGTCCAAAGGAATTGCTTCCCCAACACTAATTTCAGCCAAAAAAGAAAAAGAAAGAAAACGATCAAGATTAGCAAAAACAATTGATAATTCTGTAGAGGAATCGAATGCTTCAGTATCTTGCATACCTTGAGACTTCCATCTGTCAATACTGCACATGCATGGTCATGACCAGTCGCAACTATATCGGCTCGACCACCTAAATATACAAATTGTGGAGTACTTGCATTGTCCGTTCTTCCATTCCCTAGTTGACCGTTGGCATTGTATCCAAAGCAATAGACGAATCCCTCTCTTGTCAGAGCACAGGTATGATAATATCCCGACGATACCATCTTTACCGGGTTGAGATTGATAACTTTGGTTGGGACCCAGATATTTTCAGTGGTTCCCATCCCCACTTGTCCATTAAAGTTCAATCCCCAACACCTGTTCGAATAATTAGCATTCCCAGATGCGAGGTGTCAGAAAAAAAATTTTGGACCAGAAATGACCTACCGAAAGAAGAAAAAAACTTTAATAGACGTACCAGAGGGAATCATCAGTCGACAAGACGGCACATTGGTGCAAGTAACCAGCCGATATTTGTTTTGGAATACCACTCAGTTGGACGTCGACAGGCTCGTCTGACCGAACATTGGAATTGATGCCCAATTGTCCATATTCATTTCCACCCCAACATACGAATCGATCAAATTCTCCAGCATCAATCACAGCACATATGTGACCTCGTCCGGATGTCACTTGATACACTTGACCGCCTATAGCAGTGACGAGCTGAGGTGTCGGATACACGGTAGGGTCCGCCAGTAATAAGTCGACAGAATCATTGGATCCCCAACAATATAACAAGTTTTGACTATCGCTGGCACATGTATGGACGACACCAGGTGAGACCGAATCCACACCACGCAAATTGGTGGTGACGGGAATTGGTAGATATTGATCTTGACGAGAATCCACACCGATTTGACCATATTGATTCCAACCAAAACATTGCAATTGTTCATTGAGGACGACACATGTCGTCCTCCATCCAGCACTCAAGTTGGATATGGGAGTAGTAGCAGCAGTAGCCATGACGCTGGATATACTATTCAGTTTTTTGCGCTGGGTATACGTCTTTCTCTTATTATTAGCAGCAATGATCTTTCTCTCATGTGCTTTCCTTCATAGGTTTCTCGTTTATTGTTCTGTTGGAACCAGGTCTTGTGAAAAAAACTGATGTGGGAAAGGTAAACCAATTCTATCGAAAAAATTTGGATTCGCGCGATATTATGTGTTTCTCTTTGAATGATAGTAAAGGTGACATCCGCGCCCAAAGAGAGATTCTTGAACGGCAAAACCACTCTTATAGGTTCCCTCAAGAATGAAGGATGAATATATTTTATTGGATGGCCACGCCAGCTCGGTAGATCTTGTCTTGTCTGTCCGTCTCTCGCTCGAACCTCCAGAAAATCTTCACAATAGAGCTGTCTGTCCGTCTCTCGCTTGAACAAGACGATCATCGAACCTCAACTTGCGATCTTTTAACCATATATGTTTATGAAATGTTTACGACATCTATACTATTCACATATCATCAATCAAGTGCCAACCGAATATGTCAGAATACTATGTATGATCTTCTTGCAGCCATCATTTCATTTGAGAAAATATGATTATTATCGATTATACAACGGTTTTGTCGGTGCTGTTTTCGTTGGCGTCTCATCAGAAGCTGGTGGTGCAATTCGCGAGCTAGCAAAACATTGATGGCGCCATCTCCCAATCCTTAACACCGGACGGACTCCATGATCAACTGCTTGTACTTGCAACTTCCAAAGACGGTGGACTATAGACAGAGACGAGACCTATGGGAACTACTACGAAGGCAACACAGTAGTTTCATTGCTCCGCTCAAATTCAATGGTGATGGTTCCAGTGCCACGTACTATAGGCAAGCAAAATACCGAGCTTATATAGAAAACCCTCGAAGGCATGTCGTACCGTTTTACATGGAAACAAGGCCACATATGATTGTAGAGTTCACTGCTGGTGTGCAAGGTGATTTGAATGATTTCGATGATCATGATGCTGATACGATGGATGATGGTGATTTCGAAGATGCCTTAATGGATATTGATGGTCTTGGGAATAAACCCACAGTATACTCTCAACTATGATGAGGATGAGTGTAATGCTGGCGGCAATGATGATACTGTTGCGACGGATGATGATCACCACAATGAATGTCATATTTCCGTTGAACAAGGCAGCTCACGATGGACATTCCAAAGAACTACAACGACTTATTCTGCAAAATTATGGTTCCAATGTTCCAATATTGCTAAGGCTAATATTGTTGTTGACCCGAATATGTTATGGATGCATCCGGGCAGACTGCGTTGTATCAATGTGCCGATCGTGGATATGTGGATTGTATGAAACTATTGATGGATGCGGGTGCCAATTTTGAATGCGGATGATAAGGATGGTTTTACATCGCTTGGATGTCATGCCGATGCCTGTTGTTTGTTCTTGAACGGCGGGGTCGATCCAGATCAAGAAGATCGAGATGGTGGCTGATACTCTACGAGGCTGTGCCAAAGACAACGACGATGATGATGAAGCTATCCAAACTGTATTCTTCGAGTTTCCCAAAGGAATATAAGCATCCGCGCCAAAGCCAATTCCAAATCCGCCAACAGTGATGATGATTACGACATCAAGGATGTGGACAACATTCCAATAAAATTTCGACAAGGATGATTTGGACGTGTAGAGAAAAAGCAGTGATACTAGAAACGTATTCTGTCACTATAGATTCTGAAACCATCTTTTGGTCCGATCAATGAAAGGTTAAGACTTTATCGTATTCCAGTCGTCCGGCGTACTATATATGTCGGTCAACTTGTTGGAACTACGAGTCGTCTTTATTGGAAACGACTGCTTTGGTGTATCTGAAGATGATGGTCTATGAAACATAACCCTGCGAAATCTAATACTAAGAAAAACAGCATCGACTATTGTGAAGCTATTAGAAAGTAGTCTTGCTAGCTGTCAAGAAAAGGAAGCACATTAGGTATCACAACATCAGCGCCGCTCATGGTTCGGTACCGTCGTCGATCTGCGAGTATGTGTTCCTTGTTGGATGTAGCTTCACCAATTTTCGCCTTCTTGGATGTAGCTTCACCAATCTTCATCTTCCAAAGAAATAACTCCAATAACGAAAGGATTTCCTTCTGTGCATACTTTCGAACGACTTCTCCAATCTTGCTCTTCCTGGACGCCCAATCCCCTCCTAGTGCCTCATCAACAGCCTGCAACATATCGGATTCCCAAAACTTGTCCAAGCCCCCCAGCATTTGGTCAAAACGAGTTTGGAAGAGTCTTCGAATCACCTTAGAAGAGTTTGGCACCCGATTCAAACATAAGTAGTCCATCGGAGTGCATCCCAATGAGTCCCTATTATGAGCCATATGACCTGACTTGCCTGCATCCATCACGGCCAGAAGCAAATCCAGATTGGGAATTTGTGACAACGACAGAACATGAAGAGGAGTCATACCAAACTCATCCACTTCCGTTGTTGCTGCCAATGGCGGACCACCCTCCATCATACTATGTATTCGTGCCAATGCGCCATCCAAGGATTGATATGACTGGTAGTAGCACAGCTTGTTCAGAGGAGAATTATCGAATCGATGGTTCACTTTGCGAATGAGGTCGGCTTCGTTGCCCACAAAACTGCCAAGCTTTGAACTTTGGAAAAACTCTTTCCGTTCGCGTACTTGCCATGGCTGAAAGGTTATTGATACTGGACCCACCACGCTCACCAAGGAAAGACATCGGGAAAGCTCAATGTTGAACGAGCATTTCTCTGGAAGTTCAACTGAAACCATGCTGCTGCATTCACCAAATGCGTCAGTAGCAATGATATTGACACTTTGTGGAATTCTGACGTGCGATAAAGAATCGCATCCAAAGAAAGCGAATTCTTCAATTCGTTCCAGTCCTTCATTCAAACCGAGTCTGGCCAAGCGTTCGCACTCTCTGAATGCACTGTTGCCAATCACTTTGACAGTTGATGGAATGTCCACAGTTGTCAAAGATTCGCATGAACTGAAGGCAGAGTCTCCAATTTGTTCCAGTCCTTCATTCAGACCGAGTCTGAGCAAGAAGTTGCAGTGATCGAAAGCTTGATCATCAATCACTTTGACGGTTGACGGTTGACGGAACGTTCACTTCTGTCAAAGATTCACATTCATCGAAAGCGAATTCTCCAATTCGTTCCAGTCCTTCATTCAAACCGAGTCTGGCCAAGCTAAAACAACT
>JAAMXS010001724.1:0-11319 GCA_019693525.1 Cylindrotheca fusiformis | reverse complement strand
GATTACCCAATCATTCCCCCTTGGTCGTTGTGAAGGTACGTCTATTTGTCAGAGGATCACCAGCATTCTCAACTATAGAAAAAGAACTAACACGGTATCACAGGGGACTGCGACGATGATGGTGACTGCCAGAGCGGTTTGAAATGCTTCCAGCGCGACGGTGGTGAGTCAGTTCCTGGTTGTTCGGGTGGGTCCAGCGATCATAGCAGGACGGACTACTGCATTGCAAAGAACACTAGCCCAACGCCAGCGCCAGCACCAACGCCAACTTCCTCTCGTCCACCATTGTTGATTACCCAATCTTTCCCCCTCAGTCTTTGTGAAGGTAAGTGTACATACATCAGAGGAACACGAATATTGCATTATGGAACTTAACACGAACTGGAATAACAGGTGACTGTGACAGAGACGTTGACTGCCAAAGCGGTTTGAAATGCTTCCAGCGCGGCCCTGGTGAGTCAGTTCCTGGATGCTCGGGTGGGTCCAGTGACCATAGCAGGACGGACTATTGCATCCCTAAGTAAAGGCTTCGTGATTCTCGTTTCGCTTTGTCTGTTACACCAGTTTCTTGCTTTTCTGGAGCATTCACTGTAAGAACAACTGGGCTATAGTAGTGAAATTGGACTGATGATATCGCTACCATCTGAATAAGTATTAGTTCCACTGTTCTATAACGTTCTTTCATGTTCCATTCTATATCTTTAATTGGTGGCATTCATATCCGAGGTCTCGGGAAGAACAACTCGGCTATAGTAGTGAGATTGGACTGATGGTATCGCTATCGCTAGTCATTGCCAGAAATCCCAATCTGAATAAGTTTTTGTACCACTGTTCTAAAACATTATTTCATGGTCCTATAGCTCTAAGTGATAGCATTCATATCCGAGCTGAATAGTGAAGCGAACGAATGCAGAAGTACTCCTGTTGCTTTTCCTTTCTGAATCAGCTTACAACCATAGTCTCATCAACTGATTTGTGACAGTAAAATTGGTTGATGTAGGTCAAGGGCCAAGGAATGAATGAACTTCTTCTAAGATAACATTGTCCTGGTTTTCACTGATTTGGGAAGATTGCCATTGGACAATGGCAATATAGTGCAATGCTTCATACATTGTTTTTCGTAATCTATAGTAGCTCGAGCCATCCTAACCACTTTTTGTGTTGCCAACTACGGAGCATATTAGTATGGAAACGTACTGGCCCACATATCCCATAGTAGTAAAGGGGTTGCAGAAGGGGCTATCCCTAATAATAATTAGTCCCCAAACTGTAGTGTATTAGAAACGATATCGTTTCATCTCGCAACATCTCTTGTTGCAAACATCATTAAACGATACCATCTACTGTATGCTGTACTGTAGTTTCTTTCGTCAGGCAAGACACGTCCTGGAAACCGGAGTAGAGGATCATCCCCAGACTACTCATTTCAGCGAAATCTGCTTTTCGGTAGAGCTACCTGGCAAGACTATTGATAGCTTTCTACTTACGCTATAAATCTATCTAAAGCGCGAAAACGTGCGATTGACTGTCTGGATCTGATTGTTTGCTAATAACGTACGTGTCATCGGAGATGTAATAATGCAGTATGCTGCACTAAAGACTATAGAAAAAACCAAGCACCAGCGTGAACTTGCAAGAAGACGCAGGCCGTTCAACTAGTAGATTCATAACTATAGGCGTGACACTCTATCTATTTATCTACAATACAGTTCTCAGTTTCTTTCTCAACTTGTCGAAGGACAGTTCCCAAAGTCAATTGAAAATCCAATTTCCTGCTCTTGGTGATATACTTTGGCAGTTCTTAATTTGCATCTATCTCTGTTGTAACTTCGTGGAGGGTTCAATGGGCGCAAGCAATGAGCCATTGATCAAGGATTCCAAATTTGGCGAAAACTTTGGCGTAACTCGTGATTTTGGAGTCTTATTCCACCATAGGTGGTCCAAAGTAAAGCTGATTGTTGTGTACTAAAGGAATGCTGCTGAAACGTCTGAGAAATTGCAGTGAAAGACATTTTTTTTTTTGACTCCAACGGCTAGGCCGATTGTCCATGATTTCTTCTTCGCCATCTCACAAAATCATGGTATGCAGAGGGATTCCAGTTGCAAATGCGATGCCAGTGACTTTTCATTGAAAAGAAATATTCCCTTATTTTTTCGCTTTGTATGGTCTTATTAAGCGAATAGAGGGGGAAATGGATTTGTGATCACGTGGAGGGCTTGACATTTGAGCTTCACGCGATGCTCAGAATGGAACAGAGGGAGAAATCTCCGACTTTCCAAACATCCATTGATGCGTTTCAACTCCTGTTGCACCAATATCTCTTGTTGCATCTTCCAACTGCCTGATTGTTGTCTTCACCATCGCGAATCAAGGTCCGTTCACTGGTAGACCAGCCAACTGCCTGATCGTCGTATTCACCAGCCATCACGAATGATCAAGGATCATTTACTGGTAGACCAGCAAGGATTCGTCCAAGATAATGATTGTCAGCTTTTTTGTGGAGCACATAGATATTGCTTGTATGGACAGGCATGGTGGCTTCACTGACAATGCGGTATATGTCCAGAAGAAATTCATGTTGTTTGATGACCTCTGCAAACAAATCGTTGCACAAAAAAAGAAACACCATCATGGCTCATAACCCGTGTTTTCCCAAGCCTATGTGAAAAGCTACCAAACCCACTGCCCTAGAATCCTACATTATTGCCGGGACGAGCCTCCTGGCATATTCCAAAGAACCTGATTTCCTGGAAGATTATAGTACTGGGTGAACGAAAAGAGTCGTAGGCCATCCGAAAAAAGATTCTGGTTCCTTGGAATACGCCGGGGTTTTCACCTGGTTCTCAGCCCGGCAAATACCTAAGATACTTATACAGTACTGCCTTGGAAGGAACATGGCACATGGCACCTTTGACACGAAGTTGAAGATGACAAGCAAAGATCCATAAACTGCATTTTATCAACCAGAGAAGTCAGGATGAGAAGCAAACTTCCATGTGTGATCGAGAGGATTAGCTAGCAACTTGTATTCTTGGGCAAAATGCTTGGCCACCTGAGAGAAGAAAGAATATCAAGGTGTTTCTATGTGTTTAGACTCACCTCGGCCATATAGAGTACACGATTGAAACTTTTAAGAACAACGGAAACGCAAATATTGTATATAGCGCTGCACAAGACAAAACTTGGTTGTTGGAATCATAGGAATTTATTGTTGTTATTTCGACACGTGCAGTATTGTCGCCTGGCCTGCTATTTTTGATGACCTCTTCCACGAATCTGGCGTTCGAAAAAAAAGTTTGACACCACCTTTTTCTTGGATTCTCCTTTCAGGCGGATCAAAAATCGTTGCAACACTCATAAAATCGCAGATTTGTCTATTGAACGATGAAGTATACAAGCATCGCTCTCGCCTTTTTGCCCTTTCTCGCCACCGCCAAGCTGGGAGAATCCGGCCAAGGCAACAGGCACCTTCAAGCTGAGATCCCAATCGTCAAAGTGGGCGAGGAGCCAGCCACCCCGCTTAAGCGCTGTGAAGGAGACTGCGACAAAGACAGTGACTGCGGTTCCGGTCTAAAATGCTACCAACGGACCGAGAATTTCAAGGCCGTTCCAGGATGCTCTGGAGGTGCGCAGGATTCCTCGTTTTTCGATTACTGTGTTCGAAACAGCGATAATTTCCCTGTTTTGTCCAAAGTGGGTGCGAATCCAGGCGTTCCGCTTGAACGCTGCGAGGGCGACTGCGACAGCGACAGTGACTGCGCCAGCAGTGACTTGTTTTGCTTTCCAAGAAATGATGACGTCGTTGTCCCTGGATGTCGTGGAGGACAATCCGATGATTCCAAGTTCGACTATTGCATCCGTCGTGTCGATGCGGCGCCGGGTGTGGCTCCCACGGTTCCCACTGCAGACCCATCGCCTGATCCAACTCCGGATCCATCGCCTGATCCAACTCCGGATCCATCACCCTCGCCAGTCACTTCTCCAATACCCGATCCAACCCCAGGACCAAACCCCGATCCAACCCCAGGCCCAACCCCCGCTACAGCTCCCTCCGGTGGTGACCCACCAGTGAAGGCTACCTACGATTTCCCTCTCGGTCTTTGCGAAGGTACGGCTTTGTCACAGGATCACCCGTATTCTCAACTTTAGAAATCAATACTCTAACATGTTATCACAGGTGACTGCGACGACGATCCGGACTGCGAAGATGGTTTGATTTGTTTCCAGCGCGACGAGAATGAATCTGTTCCCGGTTGCTCGGGTGGCTCCAGTGATGGTAGCAGGACGGACTACTGCATTAAAGAGAACCCTTCAACCCCTCCTCCAACCCCTCCTCCAGCTCCAGCACCAACGCCAACTTCACCTGGTACACTTCATTTGAAGATTACCCAATCATTCCCCCTCGGCCGTTGTGAAGGTACGTCTATTTGTCAGAGGATCACCAGCATTCTCAACTGTAGAAAAAGAATCTAACATGGTATCACAGGGGACTGCGACAGAGACGGTGACTGCCAGAGCGGTTTGAAATGCTTCCAGCGCGACGGTGGTGAGTCAGTTCCCGGTTGTTCGGGTGGGTCCAGCGATCATAGCAGGACGGACTACTGCATTGCAAAGAACACTAGCCCAACTCCAGCGCCAGCACCAACGCCAACTTCCTCTCGTCCACCATTGAAGATTACCCAATCATTTCCCCTTAATCTTTGCCAAGGTAAGATTACACATCACAGAGAATCACGAGTATTGCAATTCGGAACTGACACGAACTGGAATAACAGGTGACTGTGACAGAGACGCTGACTGCCAAAGCGGTTTGAAATGCTTCCAGCGCGGCCCTGGTGAGTCAGTTCCTGGATGCTCGGGTGGGTCCAGTGACCATAGCAGGACGGACTATTGCATCCCTAAGTAAAGGATTCGTGATTCTCGCTTCGCTTTGTCTGTTACACCAGTTTCTTCCTTTTCTAGAGACAAGTCACCGTAAGAACGACTGGGCTATTGTAGTGAAATAGGACTGATGATATCGCTACCAATCTGAATAAGTATTAGTTCCACTGTTCTATAACGTTCTTTCATGTTCCATTCTATATCTTTAATTGGTGGCATTCATATCCGAGGTCTCGGGAAGAACAACTCGGCTATAGTCCCATTTCATGAACGACGTGCAGACCTGGAACACCTTTTGTCGGGCGTAAAGTAGCCCGTAAAACAGCCTATGCCGGCGTTAACGGTGGTCCAAACTCCTGGATTTCGAGAGGATCAATTTGAAATCTCTATAAACCCATCCTGTGGTCTCATTGCTTTGCTTATTTTTTCAGACCATATAGAATATCAACAAATCGAGTCAAGGTGAAATTGTTGCCCGGTACAGTACACCTTCCTGCTTCCATCTTTTCGTTCATGATCCTCATTGTTGCATCATTGTCCTTCACCACACATCAACTCCCTCTTCAATATCTGTTATATTCGTATGAAGCCCCTGCTCTTCGAAACAGTAATACTTTCCTGATTTTCATTCCTTTAAATTGTATTGTTGAACGTCTGTTCTTTTCTATCGCTTCTGCGCTACTAAAACAATAATATTCATTTGATTTTCATATTTTAAAAAGCGTATTGTTCTTGCTATTGCTCCTGCGGCTCTCGTTTTCACATTCGTTAACTTTCAAAGCACTTTCAGTGCTCTCCCAAGGAAAAAAGAATATACTACTAGTGAAGAAAAAAATTTCCAAGAAGGAAAAAGAATTCAAATTCCGACACCCTCCTGGTGTTGGTTGTTGATTGATAACCTTGCCCTTCAAGCTGGGTCATAGATAATAGAACCAGTGGATCCAGGTTGGTTGTTGTAGTAAATAAAACAGCCAATCAGCCATTGTTACCTAGCTCTGTTCGAGTCCTCCGCCTTCGGCATTGCTATCAGCAAGAGGCCAGAAATTGCCCAAGAGTGGCCCATGGTATTTACAAGTTCGAAAAGTTGAGAGTCGAATATCATTCGGCTTGAGTTGTCGTTCTTGATTGGACACGCTGTTACTCGTCAGAGATTCTATAGTAGCACTCCTCTTTGTTGTGTTGTAGTACTACTACTAATAGTGAGACAAATTCAGAGTAAGTACAACAACAGCAGTAGCATTGCATGCACCTCTGACTGCCAAGTACAAGAACACACTCTGATCGGAGTTGTTCAAAACAGCACATTTCCTCTCCTCTTCTTCTTCTTCTTTGATTCTTGTCCTCTTCTGTTTCCAATTGTGTCTACATAATGATACTATCGAATGACTGGTGGGAGAACAAAAGGCGAATGTGAAAAATTGTGCTGCTCATCAGAACGGGTCATTTTACATCAAGGCGGTCCATTGATGATCGAGTTCAGCTATTTTTTTCTAGAGCTCAAAAAGTGGAACTTCGAGGCCCTGGACTTCAGGTGGCATGGTATGAACGAAAACCTAGCCCTAAACCTGACCTCAAGAAGAAGAAACCTAACTACAAGATAGCCGGCCAGAAATTCCACCTGACTAACTATTAAACCGCACAGACCTTGAAGCGGCATCCCTGCTGATTATGTCTCACTACAGAAGGTTTGGACTCACAGTACACTGCGGTTGTGACAAGAGACGAAGCAGTAAACGAGAGTCGAAAACAGAGGCAATGTTCATCCTCCTCCCAGCCAGGATACAGTCAACAACCAACTCAAAGTGATACTGAAGATAAATTCTTCGGATTCTGCGACAACTTCACGGTTTGAAAGCGGTAGAAATTTATTAGATCTGAAATGTTATTTGACTACTTTCTAAAGCTATTCAATTGCTATCCTATCGTCCTCTTTCATTCGAATTTGCGAATTCTCATTCGCAGCATTCTCATTGTTCCTTCATTCCTTAAGCTGAAAACATAAGCACACCAGCTATTCCTTGTGGCCACTATTCTTCGTCTAGTGCTATATAAATGATGTTGTGTATTTCGATCGTGTATGACCGTCCGGAGAGAACGAGTGTGGACGTCATCGACATCACTCAGCCTTCCAACCCATAGAGGGCATAGGTCTTAGTTTTCCTTCTCGTCATCGATATCTATCGATGTCGATTGCATCCCTACGGCAGCGCTAGGATATACAACCGTCGTTCGCGATTGTTTTTCACAAACGACTTACTTGCGCGTATGACTCGCGTCCCGCGTATGACTCGCGCCGCGTAAGCTCTATTTCCAACAGACTAATCTGACTTCGTTGTCCATCTCTGGGGACTAATCGGATTAATCCTTGCTTTATTACACTCGCCTCCAAGCGCTGTCCAGTTGGATCTGAAAGGGCATTATCTGTCTTAAGTTCACTTAAAGAAGATTGCAGACTGTGCAAGAATGGATCATATACTACTAAGAGAGCAAACCTTACACTCCTATAGTGCAGTGTCACACGAATGGAACAGTGACAATCATGGATCAAGACAGGATCTTAATAACTGACAGTACTTTGTCACTTTCGCAATATACTAGCTGGCAACTTGGGCAGCAGGTCTTGACTTGATGGATCCGATCAAACTCGTGACTCGGATTCGGTCACCCAACAAAGTGCAAGTTGATCACATGGAAACGTTAGCCGCAAATACTGTATTATAGCGACGCTCTCGACCAAGACTAACTCCAGTTGGCAACAGGATCTTGTACTCTTGGGCAAAATGCTTAAAGACCCGAGCGATGCGCGGATGTCAATAAGTGCCATCTATGTACTGTTGGGCAAAATGCTTAACGAGCTGAGAGAAGAGCGGATGTCAATAAGTGTAATCTATGGAAAAATGCTTGACGACCTGGCAGAAGCGCGGATGTCAATCCGACCTGAGAGAAGCGCGGATGTCAATTAAGTGCAATCTATGTGTTTAGACTCACAATCTGCCAAATAGTGTGTACGATTGAAACATTGAACAGAAACACATGGATGCAGAGTGCATATTATTGGCTGCGTTCTATTTTTGGTGACATCTTCCACGAATCTTGCGTTCGCAAAAAAGTTTGACACCACGATTCTCCTTTTGGGAAGCGGATCGAAAATCTTTACAAAACTCATAAAATCGTAATTTGTCTATTGAACGATGAAGTATACAAGCATCGCTCTCGCCTTTTTGCCCTTTCTCGCCACCGCCAAGCTGGGAGAATCCGGCCAAGGCAACAGGCACCTTCAAGCTGAAATCCCAATCGTCAAAGTGGGCGAGGAGCCAGCCACCCCGCTTGGGCGCTGTGAAGGAGACTGCGACAAAGATAGTGACTGCGGTTCCGGTCTAAAATGCTTCCAACGGACCGAGAATTTCAAGGCTGTTCCAGGATGCTCTGGAGGTGCGCAGGATTCCTCGTTCTTCGATTACTGTGTTCGAAACAGCGATAATTTCCCTGTTTTGTCCAAAGTGGGTGTGAATCCAGGCGTTCCGCTTGAACGCTGTGAGGGTGACTGCGACAGCGACAGTGAATGTGCCAGCAGTGACTTGTTTTGCTTTCCAAGAAGTGATGACGTCGTTGTCCCTGGATGTCGTGGAGGACAATCCGATGATTCCAAGTTCGACTATTGCATCCGTCGTGTCGATGCACCGCCAGGTGTGGCTCCAACAACCCCTGATCCATCACCCTCGCCAGTCAACTCTCCAACACCCGATCCAACCCCAGGACCAACCCCCGCTCCGGCTCCCTCCGGTGGTGACCCACCAGTGAAGGCTACCTATGATTTCCCTCTCGGTCTTTGTGAAGGTACGCGTCCTCTTTTGTCGAAGGATCACCCGTATTTTCAACTTTAGAAATCAATACTCTAACATGCTATCACAGGTGACTGCGACGACGATCCGGACTGCGAAGATGGTTTGGTTTGCTTCCAGCGTGGTGCCTATGAGTCTGTTCCTGGTTGCTCGGGTGGTTCCAGTGATGGTAGCAGGACGGACTACTGCATTAAAGAGAACCCTTCAACCCCTCCTCCAGCTCCAGCACCAACGCCAACTCCACCTGGCAAACTTCCGTTGATGATTACCCAATCATTCCCCCTCGGGCGTTGTCAAGGTACGTCTAGTTGTCAGGAACATTGTCTACTATAGAAAATTGGAGCTAACATGGTATCACAGGGGACTGTGACAGAGACGGTGACTGCCAAAGCGGTTTGAAATGCTTCCAGCGCGACGGTGGTGAGTCAGTTCCCGGTTGTTCGGGTGGGTCCAGTGATCATAGCAGGACAGACTACTGTATTGCAAAGTACAATAGCCCAACTCCAGCTCCAGCACCAACACCAACTTCATATCGTCCACCATTGAAGATTACCCAATCATTTCCCCTTAATCTTTGCCAAGGTAAGATTACACATCACAGAGAATCACGAGTATTGCAATTCGGAACTGACACGAACTGGAATAACAGGTGACTGCGACAGGGACTCTGACTGCCAAAGCGGTTTGAAATGCTTCCAGCGCGACGCCGGTGAGTCAGTTCCTGGATGCTCGGGTGGGTCCAGTGACCATAGCAGGACGGACTATTGTATCCCCAAGTGAAGACATGATTCTCTTTTCGCTTTTTTCTTTGTTACACCAGTTTCATGATTTCCGGAGACAAGTCACAGCAAGAACAGATTGGCTATAGTTGCTAAGTTCGACTAATAGTATCGCTATGGTCATTGTCAAAAATCCCATTATGAATAAGTATTAGTACCGCTGTTCTATAACTTTCTTTCATGTTCCATTCAATAGCTTGAATTGATAGCATTCATATCCGAGCTGAATGGTAGGACGGACTATTGCATCCCTAATATCTGAAGGCTTCATGATTCTCGTTTCGCTTTCTCTTTGTTGTTACACCAGTTTCATGCTTTACTCGAGACAAGTCACCTTAAGAACAATTCGGCTATAGTAGTGAAGTTGGACTGATAGTATCCCTATCGCCAGTCATTGTCAAAAATTCCAATCTGAATATGTACTAGTACCACTGTTCTGTATCCATTCTATAACTTAAATTGACAACATATCCGACCTGAATAGTGAAGTGAACGAATGCAGAAGCAATGGAAGAAAAAGATGAAAAAGAAGAGATGAGTCTACAAAACGATGATTCAACTAGGATCAACCCTGGATCAAGTGGGGCTGATCTGAATGATGGCCTTTTTGATGCAAGAAATGAAAAATTGAAAACTTGAAGAGGAAATGGTGTTTTGTCGACAATCCACCGTTCGTCCAGAGCACGAGGTACTTCCATGGAATGATGATTAAGATTATAGAAGACATGTGATGGGCAAAAACTTAATGCTTATTGGAAGCTTCAATGGGGAGGAGGAGTGCCAGGAGCAGACAGCTCCTCAAAGGAGACGAAGAATCTCTTTTTTGACGAAGATATTGTCATTGTTTGCATTGGATTGGGAAGATTGTTTGATGATGGCAATAGCTTGATACTACATCGTATTTCCCAACCTACTATAGAGATACTGGAGCCTATCTTCGGGGGCTTTGTCCCATTTTGCTGGACTGAGCATATGATAGCGACAAACAGACCCAATTGCAATAAGGGATAGTAATAGGGGTAGGACCCCTAATTTTTGTTTGCCCCCCAAACAGGGAATGTAGTCTTCCTATTTCGGGAACTGTAGTTTTTTTGCTTGCTGGAAGGAACTGGTGACTGGTGACCATCACATGTCACCTTTCGTTAAAAAGGGATTCATACGAAGTTGAAGATGAGAAGCAGAGATCCATGTACATACACTGTTCTGCACTGAATCTATCACGCGGAGAAGTCAAGGTGAGCAGCAAAGTCCCGTGTGTGATCGAGAGGATTAGCTAGCAACATGGTGACGTCAAAGGAATCCCAACAGCACGAAATAACGCGGATTCTCAAAGCGTCTTTAGCGTCCAGAGATTTCCCTGCACACGTGCATGGCGCAGGCTTACACTAGTTTGTAGTTGATATAACAAGCTATAGCGCGAACCCATCATCATTGTATCTTGGGCAAAATGCTTGGCGACCTGAGAGAAGCGCGGATTAGACTCACATTTGGCCATATAGTGTGTGTACGATTGAAACATTTTCTAACAACGGAAAAGAAAATAATGTATATAGCACAACAAACGACGAAACACATGGATGTAGGAATCATGGGAATATATTGTTGTTATTTTGACACGTGCGGTATTATCGCCTTGCCTGCTATTTCCGGTTACATGTTCCACGAATCTGGCGTTTGCAAAAAAAACTTGACACCACCTTTCTTGGATTCTCCTTTTGGGAAGCGGATCGAAAATCTTTACAAAACTCATAAAATCGTAGATTTGTCTATTGAACGATGAAGTATACAAGCATCGCTCTCGCCTTTTTGCCCTTTC
>JAAMXS010001715.1:0-30974 GCA_019693525.1 Cylindrotheca fusiformis | reverse complement strand
TCACCATGGTGGCTGTTTCTCTCATCGTTGGGCAGAGGAGGGCGATCTTCGACACGCACAGACGCCACGCGGCCATACCTCAAACCGTTTCATCGCGTACAGTACTACTAGCAGCTGACTGACTGACTGGACTACTCACTAACTTCGTCGTTATGTAACTAGAAAATTAGTATCATCGACATGGTTTCTAACAGCCTGCCTGGTTGGTTTTCTGCTGCTGATATGCCAATCACACACACAAGAAGAGGATCGCTCTACTACAATGCTGTTTCAAAGGGTTCGTCTCTCCCAGGATTTCTGCAGACCTTCGCGATGAAAGCTAAGTTTGGCTGACCTTCACTCGTGAGTCCAAGGAGCCAATCACTATTGAAACTGCACAGGAGAACTGCAAGAAAGAGGGAGAATTTGTATGCTTCTTTCTTCCGAAAGTTGCTCCGAGCTCTTGCCAATCGACCACAGTGCCAATCGAATCGTCGGAAGATTCCACCCAGCAAGTTTTGTCGCTTCCTATGGCCATTGAGGCGACCGAACTCCAACACCATCACGTACAGATTGGCCAGAAAATGAGCACAGAAACAAAACACTTTGCCACGTTCCACTTCCATTACTTTGGGTTCCAGCAACAGTCGACATCTGTGATTGTATTCTCCGCTGCATGAATCGACGAGAAAATCGATAAAGATCAGGCTGGCTATGATAGTGAGTGACTGCAACAGACCAATCCACAGGAAAAGTGGCAACATAAGACAGGTCAGTTCTGCAACATTCGGAAAGGACCAGTATACATGCTGCGGAAATCGCTCATAGAGACCACTGTCGCCAATCGCCCAGTTGAAAAAGTGCGAAGCCAAAGTCAGCACCGAACCCGGCCAGAATGGATGGACTACATAGGCTTCTGGTACTGGCAACAGCAGGTCATCATTGCTGGCCTCGCATACCCTCAAAGCAAAATCTACATCTTCGCCTCCGCCAGCTGCAAAACGATCAAGCAAGCTTTTGTGAGAGCCTTGCATTTTTTACAAGTCGTAGTTTAACTCTTTTCCAAACAACTTACTCTTTGCGTACGTCAGATCAAACCGAACTTTGGTCCGGCGGAACAAAATGTTGGCAGTCACACCCCAAGCTGGGTGCGGGTAAAGATCTTGCTTTGCGATTTCGAACATGAATGTCAAGTAGCTCATCAAGACAGCGGCATGTTTCAACGGAAGATTGGGACTTCGAGGAAATCGAACCAATCCAATGAGACCCACAATATTGTCATCCAAATCGAGCAAATGTTTGCCATATTGCTCCAACAAGTTAGGATTGGGCATTAGGTCATCGTCCAGGTTGAGTACAAATTCTGAAGCACTTTCATCAAGACCACGATTGCGGCTGGCAGAAGCTCCAACATTTGTCCGGTTGCAACGAACACGAACCCTATTCCCAGACTCGGACAGTTTTCCCTCGAGAATTCGCTCACAATCAGCGAGTGTTAACTCGTCAGTCCTCGTCGACTCAATGTCAGCAGCCCGTTCCATCAAGAGCGTTGGATTGTCAACGATGATGATAAACACAGTTTGTATATGCTCCGGGACTTTCAATGAGCAAATGCCCTGCAAATAATCCAATCGTACTCGATAGGAAGGAACCACAACGTCCAACAGTATGGCTTCTTTGGTCTGACCTGGAAGGCATTTTCGAAGCTGAGTGTAGTCTTGCAGGGCGAAATCGGGCCATTCTGTACAAGGGACACGTTGGTATCGGGCTTTGTCGGATCCAAGGTTACCCCCTGCCCCATTTGCTAGAGTGGCTTCACCAACGCAAGGTGCAGCAAAGAACTTGGAGTACATTGTATGGAGATAGGGGTCAAGATCCTGGATCATCAATTGGTTAGAATATCAATTTGGCTGACACGGAGGAACCAAGGCCAATAAGTCCGCTTCATATCGCATACCTGATTAACAAAATTCGATTTTCGGTGCTCTGGAATAAGTCCTCCGAAGACCTCAAAATGCTGCTTTCCAACACAAGGAAAAGTCGGAAAGCCAGGAAAAGTTTTATCGTGCCACCAGGGACAACCAAAACCAAACGGTGCGTCGAGCTGCTCTGCAATATCGAGAAAACTTCGATAGAATGCCCTGTAGTGAAAGGGGCAATCTATTTTAATGTCATCACCAAGTAGGACAACCCAGTCGGCCCCCTTTTGCCACGCACAACAGGCCATCTCGTTCCATGCGGTACAAATGTTGAATGCTTGACCATGAGATCTTGGAGTGTTTGAAATTATGTGGTAGGAAACAATTTGATTGTTACCCCTGCGCCATTCTTCAAGGCTCTTTTGGAGCTTGCCTGCATGACTGGAACCAAATTCGTCTTTATCAAGCGCAACAACGACCAAGTAACGACAGAGACTGTCCTCCTCGATTTTGCCAAGCAACGTTTCTACCAAATCGATCTTTGTCTTTGCTCCTTTTTCATCTACACCGAAACGAAAAGTCAACAGGATTCCTTCGATAGGCAGGGCGGGGTTCGCGTTCTGTTTTCCCGCGTCCCTTATTGCCTTAGACCAGTCTTCAGTCGCGAACTTGCTAATGCTTGACAGGGACTTTGGCCATGTATGATTCATTTCTGGGACAAGAGGAAGGACTTTCAAGAAGCCTTCCGTGGCCAAACTCTCGATGAGTTGTTGGTGTTCATTTGCCCTTGCAGTGAGATCATGCTTAAGGCTTTTCCGTTCAGTTGTATTGAGACCAGCTACAGCTTCCAAATTGTTGACGACCCAGTGCTGAAGCTCCGATTCGACAGTAGACTTGACAGCTCTGGTGGTAGCGACAAATTCGAGTTGAGTACCAGTTTTTCTTGCTTCTTGTTTTAGATGGTCCAGTTTCTCTTTGGGAAGGAAAGGAAGGAGAGCAACCCATCCGTCGCAGATTAGATCGAATTTTTCAGCTAGCTCAAGAATCTGATTGGCTCCTGACTTCTTTTCAAACCAATTGCCCACAATATCAGCTGGGCGGTGAAGAAAGGCCTTGTGTTGGTCCACGGTGAGGGCGGGGAATGTGCGATATATCTGCGCCCCTAAGTTCTTTGCTGCCACAGCAAGAGTTGTGGTTCCAGAACGGTAGTGGCCAACATTGATGATGCAAACCTTTTCTTGTTTATACGCATTCATTTCCGAAATAGTGTGATCTTGGTTCAATCTAGTTCACAGAACAAACCTGCAGTCGACGATTTGGTTGGTTGTCGAAAGTTTCCAGCAATAAAAAAAGCCCTAATGTCTATAAAAAGGTACAACGTAAAAAGATTTGGGTTCTACCGAACTATGTTTTGATTGCATTGTTGTTCTCATTGGACATCGAAAATTTCATCGTGGTACAAGAACGCGCAGATTTTCAGAGTCAACAGCAAATCGAATCTTTTTTGCTTTTCATTTTTCCACTTCAGCAATACGGCGATGTCTTCCAGGCAGCAACCCAGTGGCAGTGAAGGTTTTTGGCATCTACCTGAAGTCCAACTCATTGGAGCTCAAAAGGCTGGTACTTCTGCAATAGCAGATTGGCTGTTCGAAAATGGAGGATTCGGTCGGCCCAAGGTATTTCATGATGAGCCTTGGTACTATAGCAAGGAGGTTCACTTCTTTGACCTAAGACAACGTCACGTTCAAGGAGTAGAATTCTACGCGAAACGCTTTGTCGGACCCAGCGCTAGATATTTGGATGCCACACCAGATACTCTGCCATTTCCTGACCGAGTTCGATCCACATACTTGGCAGCTGGAGGCAATCAGGTGGACAATGTCAAGTTTATTGCAATTATTCGTGAACCGATTTCAAGAGAGCTTTCCCTCTACAATCATTTGGCCTTTGATTGCAAACATCTTTCTCCCTCCGAAAGAAACGAATGGCATAACCAGGTGCTCGATGCGGAGAATGGGATGGTGATGTCCTTCGATGACTTTGTACAAGAAAGATCAATTCCAGCATTAGCTAGAGAAAGTGGGCCAGGGCAATCAACAAGACACAGCCTGTATGCAAAGCACCTGTCCAAGTGGTTCCAGTTGTTTGATCGAAATCAGATATTGCTACTGAACTATGGTGAGCTCCAACGGAATCCAACGAAAGTCCAGGAGAGAATTCAACACTTCCTCAAACTTGAAATCCCAGGCTCAATACCCCACTCAAACGTCCTAGACAATCCACTCAAACTCAAAGCTCCTTCCTCTGCCGCCAAGAAAGCATTGGCAATAGCTTTTAAGCCTCTCAATGACACACTTTATCAGCTTTTGGAATCGAATCCAGGTCCAGAAATGGAAGAGGTGCCCTTGCGATTTGAAAGCTATTGTTGATTGCCCAATAATTGCTCAAACCGTCTTTTGTGAAATGTGTGTTTTTCGGCATCCTTGCCAACTCCGCGCGGGGTCCCCGCCGCCGATGGAAACCTGCCATCCCTGAAATGCGTCGACTAGTAGATGTTTTATTACCATAGGCGTGACACTCTATCTAGCTATCTAACCGGTTATGCCCTGCCTTCGGATGAATGTGGAATTGTTTGATCGAGTTATCTTCATCCACTTCACCTTCGATCGCAGTGGTTCCGCATCTATGACCAATTCGATCTAGCTTGGATGGTCGACGGACGGACTAAATAAGTTTCTTCCATGAGCCTGATCCAGCCTATCCCCAAGTCACGATGGACACAGCCCATCAAACCTGTTGGACCTCAGATTTACTGCCGAAACATCTACGGCGAGCTCACCAGGGTCATCTCGACGAAGTAACCGGAGTTGGACTTGCAATAAGAATACGCTATGGGAGCATATATTCGTGCTGTGAGCTTTGCTCTGCTCCTGGACTTCAGTTTTTCACTGATTGGATCTGTGTGCCCTGTGGCCAATCGCTTCCGGTTCGGAGTTCGACGAGCTGGTCGCCCAGAAGATTTTGAATACTACGACAAATATTATGATGATGTCGGAGAATCGAATGAAGAATCCTACTGGAATGAATACAAAACTGAGGAATCAAGAGGGGGCATGTACAAAGTTTACTTCGACGGGGATGTAGATCCGAAAGAAGTGCAGCTCGACTGGGAAAAATGCTCTGATGGTGATACCGAGGCTTTGGTACTACTTCCTCCGGCTGCTGTCGAGAGACCGACGGCGATTGTTCACTTTGTTGGTGGCACATTTTTTGGCAGCTCGCCCAAGATCTGGTATCGCTCGTTTTTAGAAGGCTTGGTGAGGAATACGCAATGTGCAGTAGTGATCACGCCGATTCCCGTCACCCTGTTTAGAAGTCCCCTGCAGCACATCAATCTAAGCAAGAAAATACAAAGATCCTTTGAATTGGCGTGGTATGACGTTCTTGAAGACGAGTATGGAAAGATCGATGATGTGCCTTTGTGCGGAATTGGACACTCGCTTGGAGCTCGCTTGATGGTCGTTCTGACGACCTTAACAAAGAATCGACCATTTCAAACCCCTTCTTTCAAATCTTTTGTACTTATCAGCTTCACCAACTATGGGGCATCTGCGGGTATCCCTGGAATATCGACCCTCTTGCGCCAAAGCAAGAAGCAAGAACGAAGGTCTACAGTAAACGGCGAGAGAAAGAGGCAGAAAGTAGCAAGGCGGGCCAGCCAGGATTGGTTAATAGACGATGACTACGACGATGAGCTTGACGAGGAGTGGAATGAACTCGTTGATGAACTGGGAGGACTATTACAAGAATCGGCGACAAGAGTGAAGACGGCACTAACACCAAAATCTGAGGACTTGGAGTTTTCCCCCACGCCGGACAGCCTCTGGAGAGCTTTACAGAAAGACAACCGCTATGATATTCCAGAGACTCTGTTAGTCCAGTTCGACGACGACGAGATTGATCAAAGCTCCAAACTAGCTCAGACACTCAAAGACACGAATTCTACAGACGTTAAGTTCTGCCGCTTACGTGGGACGCACTTGAGCCCAATTTCTGTCGCAGACCAAAATTCCGGTGGATGGCGTGAACTCACGTCCCAAGCGTCAAAGAGCATCGGCAAAATAATCAGAGGCCGAAACAAGAGCAAAAGTCAGGAAAGGGCAATGAGAGACTTAATATCGTCAGTGACAAGATACGTTACCGACGTCGTCACAAAGTAGCAGTCGATGTAATTCATGTTTGAAGAATTGACAACTGCCGGAGTGAGACAAGAGGAGAATAATGATTCTTATCTGTCAATGGAGAGAGGCGCTGAGAACCACCTTGAAACGGCATGGATCGAATCGGATGAACATTAGTCAGTGTGGCTGAAGCCTGCAGCGTTTCGAATGATGCTGCAGCGATCTCCTTGTGCCCTAATGACTTAGCACTAACTATTGCTAAATGCTAAATGGTTGTTCAGTACAGTAGTCAATCATAAAGCCACCCCACGGACAACCACACGTACGTCGGGCGAACACTCAGCTGCCCAACTACAGATCAATTTTGCTTCGTGCGATTTATTCATTGCAAGCAGGGCAGAGCGCTCCAGATAGCATATTTGCTGATGCCATCCGCCGATAGAGCAAAAACATGAAGCATCGGTTTATCCTGGCACCAATTGTAGTCTGTGCAAGCTTTGTTCTTTCCGATGCAAGAGCAACATTGCTCCGAAAAAATAGAGCGCAAAAAGGACTGGAACCAAGGAATGGGCTACAAGCTTCAATACCTTCGAAACATGTTTCTGCGCAGCCAAGCGAAGTATCGACAAATAGAATTGTTGCTCGCGATGCAACGAAAACTACTGCTTCCGTCATGATGGGGACAGTGTTGACATTTTTTTTGAACAACGTTAAGACTCGAGGCCCAGTTCGCGCTTCTGGTACTGTGATATTGCTGATGAGCCTTGTAATGCCTGAAAGATTTGCAATTGCTGCCACATGCGGATCTTTTGCTGGCATGGCAAACGTGCCTGTCATTCCGACGGTCGGTGACTCTGTAGCATTAGGGTGTCTGTGCGCTGCCATGATGATCCTATTTGACCAAGAACAATGGCTAATTGGAGTTGGTGGGCGATTAGGGTTCATTGCTCAGTGTGCCTGCACAACCCAATTCATCATATCTTCTTTTTTCCGTAACCCACCAGAGTCCGCAGCACTTTTTGGATCATATCCGGCTATTATAGAGTTGATTTTGGGTCTCCCGTTTGTAAGCTTCTGTACCATTTTTGGTGGTCTTTTCATGAAGAATTGGAGAGAAGCTTTGGCAAGGAAAGGAACAAAGCAGACGAGTCTGCAGCCTGTCTATCAGAGGCTTTCGACCCCAACAGCAGCAGTGGGTGTAACAGGACTTCTGGCCACGCTTCTTTTTCCGACATCAGTCGCAGGTCCTGTTTTTAGTGGCTCATTCATTGCAATGTCATCCCCATCAACGATTGAATCGCGTGGTGCCCTCGTCATGGCTTGTTTCCTTGGTGGACTGTCACAACAACTACTTTCAGGTGTATTGATCGGCGGGTGGGGAGGAAAGCTAGGGACCGCCTCTTTGATGGGCGTGCTACTACACAACTGGCTTCTGAAAGGAAATTCTGCACAAGCTTCGAAGTAGGCAACATTTCAAAGGTGACGTAGATCATCGCCCACGCATTATGCTAAACTCTAGGATTCATGGATAACGATAAATGCAAGATAACATACACTCGGCAATTTGCATCAGGTTCAACTGGGCAAACTAGTGATTACGATAGCATCAAAGCGGAATTGATCTCTGAAGCACGCTTTTTTGCGTTCTCAGATGTTCCGATCCAAAATCCTTGGTGGACCTTCGACTCCTTTTCCCAAAATTGAAGCATAGAGTCTTCATTCTTTGCAGTTAGCGCCTCTACACCGTCTTCTGTAATCAATAGGGTGTGTTCAAACTGAGCTGATCTTCTTCCGTCAACAGTTGTAGCTGTCCAATCATCTGGCCAGCTTAGCACCTTTGCAGAGCCCTCGCAAATCATGGGTTCAATCGTAAATGTGTGACCAGCCGCCATTTGGCCATTTGGTTCGTTGTTTCTGTAATGCAATATGTTTGGTGTCGTATGGAAAACACTTCCAATGCCATGGCCGCAAAAATTCTTCACTGTACTAAATCCTTCGGCAACTACGTGATCCTCCACAATTCCTCCAATATCCTTGTAGTCCCTACCGGGTTTGACATAGTTGCAAGCCTTGATCCAAGAATCATAAGTCGTCTGCAACAGCTTTTTGGCCTCCGGTGAGGCTTCGCCAACTACAAACATTTCACTGCAATCTCCATGATACCCGTCCAAGTAAGTCGTAATATCAATATTGATAACGTCGCCATCCTCCAGTTTTCGGGAGTCTGGAATCCCGTGGCAGATAACTTCGTTGACACTCGTACAACAGGATTTCGGGAATCCGTGATAATTCAAAGGAGACGGATAAGCCCCAGCCTGTTGAAAGACACATGCTGAGTCACGATGATGTCATTCCATGCACAACAACCTATCTCATCGACCATTCACATACCTTGACTACTGCCTCATGAACAATGGTGTCAATCTCATCAGTCGTGACACCAACAGCTACAGCTCTACCGGCCAAATCTAAAATGTCTCTTGCCAGCTTCCCCGCAGCTTTCATTTTCTCAATTTCTTCAGGCTTTTTCACTTCAATAATCCAAGGCAGGAGCTGAGAAGACTTCTTTTTGGGCACGCCATCCAATGCATAATCTGGAAGTGGAATAGTCTCATCCATAACCACTCGTTGCGGTGATATCGTTCCAGGTTTGACGGTCCCAGCGTAAGGAAAAGATGTCTCTGATGCAGTTCCTGCCATTCCAAATCCCCGCCCGGAAGATTTTGAAGTATTCTTCTTTGATTTCCTCTTATTCATGAATAGCTGGGTCTCAGCGAAATTAACCTTCGAGCACGGAACTGAAGCAGGGGAAAAGGCGCTTGCAGAAAGCACCGCAGCAGATGCCAAATACAGAAGATGAAGCTTTATCATCTTGTCAAAGGGAAAGAAAGAAGTGCAAGGAGTCTTCTCTAAAATGATCGAGTGTAATAACGACTAGTAGCTCGAGGTTGAAATAGTTTGCTACCATCGAGAACACATCATCATGAACTTAAATGAAGGATGTCGAACACGCGTTCATGTTTGTTGGAACGCGGTTGGACGATATAAATATGAGTGTCATCGTACGTGCAGTACAGTACCTTCATCATGTTACACGTCAGCTTGCCCACCAGACTCTCGACGTCTGTCCTTTTGCTCACTACGATAATGTTTTCGACTGCTTCATCATATCTTTAGTGAGGGGCATGAACTATGAATGCTACAAGCGTCCACAAAATAGTGGCTGGGTCAGAAATTCTCTACTTGCTACTGTGTGCTATGAAGGCATTAACTCTGAAGACTTCAAACCATACTATGAACTCAACCCATTCAGTGCTGATGAGGTGGTTTGCTGTCAGATGAATGAATGTGACATTTGAAATTGGAAGTGAATTGTTGAGGCTGTTGGAGGAAGAGCGATTGAAAATGCAAACGACAGGAAACAACCTTTAATGTAACGTAGTAGCCACCTTCACTACTTCCAATTTCTATTATCTTGGATTCTGCCGTCCCAATGGTCCAGATCCTCACTTGGCTGAGGATAGCAAAGATGCTTCTTGTTCAAACATGGAGGAAATGACTGCAGGCAATGATCCATGACAGCTCAGACTCCCTTTCAATGAGGCTGATGAAAGAAAGATGATCCATCCAGCAATGAGATCACAGTCAAAGGCATGCAGCATTGTCTAAGAGTCCGTCATTTCGTTGACTGCAGGCCCTAGCTGCTTCAATACGTCTGGTGCCGTCATACTTCGTCGATGTGCTTCAAAAGAACGATTTGTTGCCCTCTTTACAAAGCAGCAGGCAGTCCAGCACGCCAAGGGTATATCTTCCGATGATGCGTCTCCTTGGTCGGTTAGAATTGCATTCCATGAAACTAGAGTTCCCAAAGTGCCTGATAGTATGTCACCTAAACCACCAGATCGCTTCAAACCTCCCTCTTCTCCACAAGCCAGATTCGTACCACCGGTGTATTGGATCTCATCATATTGACCCTTTTCAACCACTACACAATGATTCAGACTGCCCATGGTTGGCTCCAAACGTTTCCGTTCCACTTTATTGGGCGTCAATACGACAGGACTTGATGGTTGGAGCAGTTCATGGTAGTCGGGTTGCGTCAGCATAAATAGTGCATCTGCATCTAGGACCAAAGGAATCTTTCGAGACTGAGCTTCGCGAATGATTCTGGCAGTGGCTTTCATGACAATTGGGCACCGCCCCATGCCTGGTCCGATCACTAGACAATGAAGCTTGTCCATCACACTTGTGACTTCCTGAACCATCTTCTGAATAGGAATTTCTGCATCCTTTTCGTCTTGATCTGCCAACTGGTCAAACTCTTTGGCAGAATAAACGCCTGCCACCATGAGCTCTGGCGAATAACTCTTGATGGGCAAGGTGGCTTCCTCCGCGCAAAAGACAAAGCTCAAATCGGCCCCGGCGGACAACGAGGCCATGGCCGCATAGTACGGTGCACCGGTATAGCGTGCCGAACCTCCTAACACTCCGACTCGCCCGGAACTCCCCTTGTGGGATGTGCTCGTCAAGGGGAGCACGCATTTCGCTATTGCGTCGTCACGCCGATCGGCCCAAGCCAATTTGGTTGTTTCGGTCTTCGACGGTGCTTCGGTCTTCGAAGAGGACATGCTTCGGTATACTAATGAATGCGATGTGTTCGAATCGGTTCCGGGTATCGTGGAAAAAGCGGCGTGGCAATTCGTGAGCTGCGACGTAGCTGCTAGGAAGAAGAGTGCAACTGATGGGAGCTTGGACGGTGAGTGTTGTTTTGTAGGTTTCAAAGTTAGCCGAGCGGGTTTCAGAATCCTCCTCATATCCCCAATGTTAAGAACTTGTTTGAGTTGTTTTACGATTGCGATAAAATGTTCCTCCTAAAGAGAACCAAGACTAGGCTTCTCATCAACATCATCAGATTGTGATGATGCGGATCAAGATTTGGGTCAAACTCAGAGCGACTTCTTTAGTCCTTTCCGATCGCGCGAATCTTTGCGTGGTAATCAATCAAGACAGGCGTGTCGTCATCTCTCAATTTTTCGAACCATCACACAGTTGACTCCACCCACCCCATCCACCTTCGTCATCAATCGCACCTTTCCATGTAACATTACTCTTCTTTGAATAGGGAGAGTCAAGAGTAAAGCGCACTTCTATCACCCCAATATCTTGACGGACGCCAATATCATAATGAAGTTTCCGGCATCAATAGCTACCGCAATGTCGGCTTTGACTTTTTCGGTCGTCAATGCTTGGGTGACCATGGTTCCATCACATCCAAACAATAAGCTTTTGTTACATGCAAGTAGTGTTGCTGAAACTACAGCAACAGAACTTCCAGAAATTGTTCTTTTCAATTCCAAATCCAGATCCAAAGAGCCATTGAAACCCTTGCAACCGGGAAAGGTATCCCTTTACACGTGTGGCCCGACCGTGTACGACTTTGCGCATGTTGGAAATTTCAGGGCCTTCTTGACCTATGATCTAATCAAACGGGTGTTATTGTATTTTGGATACGATGTCACCCATATATGCAACTTGACGGATGTGGATGATAAAATAATTAATCGGGCCAATGAGCAAGGGATTGACAACATTTTGGATCTGACGACGAAGTACGAGGAGTTGTTTTTGCAAGATTTGAAAGCTTTGAATGTGATTCCCGCGAACGAATATCCTCGCGCTACGGAACATATACCCGAAATGATGGAGATGATACTAAAGTTAGAAGAGAATGGTTTGGCGTACGAGTCTTCCGACGGCTCTTGGTGGTTCGCCACGGACAAGAAGGAAGGATACGGAGAGCAACTTGTAAATCTCAACTGGGATGAAATGGAAACTACCGAGCGCGGGGAAAATGAACTAAAGAGGGCACCTCAAGATTTTTGTTTGTGGAAGGCATTCAAGCCGGGTGTCGATCGAGAAGATGCAGCTTGGGAGTCTTCACGAATCAAGAAAGGACGACCCGGTTGGCATTTGGAATGTTCGGCCATGTCTCGCAAGTTTTTGGGAGATACGATTGATATTCATGGCGGTGGTGTGGATTTGAAGTTCCCACACCACGAAAATGAGATTGCTCAATCGGAGGGAGCCTCTGGCTGTGTCTTTTGCAACTGCTGGGTGCACAATGGATTTGTGAATATCAACGAGGAAAAAATGTCCAAGTCCCTCGGCAACTTTTTGACTCTGCGCGGTGCTTGTCCCAAGTCGACGGATGTTCGTGCGTATCGGTATCTAGTGATGAGTTCGTTGTACAGGAACTCGTTAAGTTTCAAACCTCAAGCGATGGACGCGGCCAAGAGTGCCTTGAAGCGAATTGACAAAGTGCGAGAGCAAATCATTCAGACACTAAAAAACGATGATGGCGGCAGCGAGGATACGTCCACCAAGGATATTAGCGTATTGGCGAATGAACAAGTTCCCAAGGCGCTTGAAAACTTTGAAGCTGCATTGAAGGACGACTTGAGTATGCCACGGGCTTCTTCATCGTTGTTTAGTCTGGTCAAGGTAGCAGAGAAAGAATTTAAAAGGGTTTCCAAAGACGAGACGGAATCTCTAGATTTGGTTGGGCTCAAATCTATCCTAGATGCTATGCATGAGATGGATAAAGTGTTTGGTATCTTTTACGATGTACCGGCAACCAAAGAAGAAGAAGAAAAGGCCATGAAAGATGCTGATGATGGTTCTATACCAGAAGATGTATTGGATTTGGTACAACAACGAGCTCAAGCGAAGGAGACAAAAGACTGGGATTTGGCGGATTCATTACGTAGTCGAATTACGGAACTTGGTTTTGCTGTGAAGGATGTCAAAGGTGGAGATCCTGTGGTCAGTAGAATAGAGTAGTAGTAGTATTAGTACAGAATAAGGCACAACTATTGATCACAGCAACAAGGACGAAAGTTAGTCTCCTTGAGCTGTAGATAGTTATCCTTCATAAGTATTTCGTTTGAGGAACGAGACATCAGCGGAGTATACATGTGGCCAAGACGGCTGTGATACCTTTTACTAAAATGAGCCCTCTTTGTGCAAGGGTGGCAACGTCAGGAAAGGCAGTTTCCTATTTCGCATTATCCCACTCCCTTTTGGGACATAATGGTTGCTCGTATCTTTCGAGGAAACATTAAGTGAAGTGGTTGCGATCAATCCAATCCCCACTCATTGTTATGAATATATAAAGCCAGTGACATGGGTGAGACTTCCACCAAGATGGACATTGACTCAAATTCTCGTACGTACCCCTTCCGCACCAATTCCCATCTGTCACGACTCATGCTTGTCAGCGTAGAGTTCTACGCGATGTCGTACAGGTTAACCTAGAAAAACGTCCCTTTGGGCCACAAGCAATCAGTACTGCGACACGTGGTAGGACACGGTGAGAATGAGGTTTAAAAGATTTGGATCACATTCGCCCGCGAAAATCGTTCCCCACAAAGTCAAACAACACAATAAAACTCTCATCAACGGTTTTCTTGTCCCATCGCAATCATCATTCATTACCATGTCGGTTCTACACTACTTTATGAGAGATCTACTCATGAATTACGAGGGCGAGATTCAAATTGTCGTCGACAATGCTCGCATGACAAGAAACCAGAAAGCAGCCCATTTGCCGTTGATGCGAGATAGTTTACACTCGAGCAACCACTCCACCACCCGTTGGGAGATGAACGACTCGTCTCATTCGACAGGTCCAGGGGCAAGTGGCATCTCTGCTTCGTCTCTTTGTTCCGTTCCAACGGCTCCCATTCGCAAGCCGTCGAAGGATCTTCCTTCCCCAGTGGGCACCAGATCATCTCTTGGAAGCAAGAGCAAACCCGGCAAAAAAGAGAAGCACAGAGATGGAAAGCACAGAAAGTCCCCGTCTTCTCCTTCCAGTAGTCGCAAGGCCAATCGATCACCTCCTTCTCCAAGCTTTACCAAGAAGACAGTCGCACCGCTCAAGCCTGTACCAAGTCCATCCAGCAGCTGCAGCAGCAGCAGCTCCAGCAGGTCGAACAAGCATGGAGAATCAACGAGTCACAAGACCTCGAGCAAGCGATCCACCGACAGATCCAAGCTCGTAGACAACAAGTCCAGTAGTAGCTCTTCTCTCATGCTCATCAAACCATCACGCCAGCTGTCGCCCATTCACAAGTGCGATTCGGGCGTCTCTTCGCTCAAAACGTACTTGAAACGCCAAGGCCGAAGCCTTTCCAAGACTCTTGGGGTAGCCGATGTTCCCCCACAAGCTCCTAAGATTCCAATGCGCAAGCCTTCCAACCAACCAGACGTACTGTCGCCCGTGCCGCCACCGCCCTCCTCCAACAACACCACCACACTGTCCTCCTACAAGAGGAGGGAGAGCAGCAGTGACGAATCTCTCAGCTCAACGGAGCGCTCGAACTCGTCTACAAGCCTGAGAGCGGACGGCTCAATGGCCGCCAATGCTGATGGTGGTGGTGTTCTTGAGCCTCCGCTCTACGCTGGCTACCGCCGCCGTAACTTTCCCAAACCAAGTGGCAAATGGCTCCGTCCCCTATCAACACTCTCCAAACGATCATAGACTGACAGACAGACTATGGATTCATTGCAACTTGGGGCATCGTACGATACAAGGGGTGTGTCTCGTTGCGAAACGATTTTGAACTCTGCACGCTGCTGTTGGAAGTGGTATAGAGAAGTAGCACGTATGGGAATAGATTTGCAAAACACTCTTGTCTACTAGACTGTATTGTACTGTGTAGCTGTCCATACCTGCTCTTAAGGGTCGATGAGATTTTCGTATTATCAAACACCTCAGTCTTTCCAGCGAGCTTCGATTTGCTCCAGTGCTCCCAGCGTAATAATGAGCTTCTCTTTCTTCAATATGTCATAGACATTGGCATATCGTTGACTCAAGACCTTGATCTTGTATATGTTTCCGGCAGCCACCCAAAGATTGATGGGGACACCATGATAGGATGCATCATCGTCTTCCGAATTTTCATCTTCAAAATAATGGTCCAACACCAACGCTGTAGAGCCATCCTTGCCAATACCGTAGGCTTCTTCCAACATGGTTACAAGGTGTTTCGTCTTGTGAGATTCTAGTTTCAAATTGTCCACCAAAATTAAATTGCCCTCTTTCAATTTTTGTGACAGAGTCGATACCATGGCTAATCGGCGTGCCTTTTTGTTCATTTTCACATTGCCATAATCGACGGTATTCTTGGGCCCATGGGCCTTGGCACCACCTCGCCAATGGGCCGGTCTCGAATGGCCCGCTCGAGCTCGACCGGTCCCCTTTTGTTGCCGAACCTTCCGTCCACTGCCACTAATTTCCGAGATCGTCTTACTCTTGGCCTTGCGAACGCCCCGGATCTTATTCCGAATGTAATCCACCGACTGCTTGATCAAATCTACCCGAATCGGATCGATACCAAAGACGGATGGCTCCAACCATAGTGTCCCATTGATACTTCCATCGGGACCATGTACATTCGTCTTGAGACGATCCGGCAGTGGAATGACATATCGAGGAGTAGTAGTAGAAGTGGACATCAATCCCTCCTCTACCTCGCTTTCGTATCCACTCTCTTCCACATCCATCATCTCATCCTCGTCTTCTGTTGTGGAAGCTTGTGTTGGTGGGACTAAAAATGGTTCTTCTTTGGGAGCAAAGGAAGATCGTCGATCAAATGTTAAATTGGGTGGCAACGAAGAGGATGAAGCCTGAGACGCAACCGCCGCCGGCGTACTCAAGGATCGACTACAGGATGGTGGAATGCCATTTCGTCGTCGACTTACACCCACGGCAGTGCGACTCGCTAAAGTACCGCATTTACAGACTGCTGAACGCATCATGGCGTTGAGTGAGTGAGTGAGTGAGTGTGCGATTGATTGATTGGGTTTCAACACAGCACTAAGACTAGTTGCTGGTTGCTGCTCTTGGCCTTGCGCTTTCTTGCCATCCTGTTTGATGCTTGCTTGTGTAAATCAACGGGAGGAAGCGGGTGAAGACGATCGCGCGACCATCGCGCTGCCTCATTGACTTCCAAAGATGCGATTTCCTTTTTGTTGTGAAGATGTGTTCATCATCAGAGCAAGAACTGCTTCAAGAAACCAATCATTTAGTCGTCCAGACTTCTTATGATCATTTTGGAGAAAGCTTCTTGCACTCCTTTCTTTTCTGTTGACAAGATGACGAAACTTCATCGTCTGTGTTTGACATCTGCTGCTGTGCTTTCTGCAAGCGCCTTTTCCCCTGCTAAAACTGTTGTTGTTCCATGTTCGAAGATGAATAGGTCCACCACTAGTAGCACCGCGCTATTCATGAATAATAAAAAGAAATCCAAGAAAAAGGGTTCGAAGTCTACCGGGCGAGGATTTGGAACCGCAGTAGAGAAATCGTTTCCTTATTCTGGGACTGTAAGACCTGGAACGATTACACCTCAAAGAGTGGTTATGGATGAAACTATTCCACTTCCGGATTACGCATTGGATGGCGTGCCCAAAAAGAAATCGAATCGACTCTTGCCTTGGGTTATTGAAGTGAAAACGCCCGATCAAATTGAGAAAATGAGAGCGGCGGGGAAACTGGCGAGAGATATTTTGGATATGGCTGGCAGAGCTGCAGCTGTTGGTATAACGACTGATGAGATTGACACCATGGTTCATGAGGCAATAATCAAGGTATGAAGGAACAGGTCGTCGACGATTTAGCTAGGTTGCTGTTGTTTTGTGCATCAAATGACCATTATCCGTGACTCAACCTGTGTTTTTTGTAACAGGCCGGAGCGTATCCGTCTCCTTTGAATTATCACGGATTCCAAAAATCCTGTTGTACAAGTGTCAACGAAGTTGTCTGCCACGGAATTCCAGACTCTCGAAAACTGGAGGAAGGTGACATGATCAATATTGATATAACGACGTACTTGGATGGGTATCATGGAGATTGCAGTGAAATGTTCGTAATTGGCGAAGCATCACCGGAGGCCAAGAAGCTATTGCAGACGACGTACGATTGTTGGATCAATGCTTGCAACTATGTCAAACCTGGTAGGGCCTACAAGGACATTGGAGGAATTATAGAGGATTATGTCGTCGCCGAAGGATGTAGTACAGTGAGGGACTTTTGTGGCCATGGCATTGGAAGTATTTTCCATCCGACACCAGACATATTGCATTACAGAAACAACGAACCAAATGGCCAAATGGCCGCTGGCCATACATTTACAATTGAACCCATGATTTGTGAGGGCTCTGCAAAGTTATTGCACTGGCCAGATGGTTGGACAGCTACGACTGTTGACGGAGGACTATCAGCTCAATTTGAACACACGCTATTGATAACAGAAGACGGTGTAGAGGCGCTAACAGCAAAGAATGAAAACTCCATGCTTCAATTCTGGGAAAAGGAATCGAAAATTCACCAAGGAATTTGGATCGGCACGTCTGAGGCAGCAAAAAAGCGTTCTTCAGAGATCAATTCCGCTTTGGTGCCACAGTAAACACTAGCTAGCTTCAAGTCAAACTTCACACTGGCCAAGACCTCAAACGCTCGCCGATCGAAGAACATGGAAAAAGAATAATTCAGCAAGAACAAAAGTGTATATGAAAGACGCTGCCAACGAAGATACCTTTAGAAGATAGAAACCAGGAGAGATGAACATCTAAATTGGTCTTTTGAAAACTGCTAGCTAGCTCGTTAGAGTACCTCTACAATTCTAGCGGTAAAGTTGATGCATGATGACAAGTGTAGCTTGTTTTGGATCCAAACAACCTGTTCATTACAAAACCTGCTGTAGAACTCAAGGTTGATTATTCAAGACATGCGATATACTCTAAAGTACGTACTGTTCACTGCTCGCCCGTGGAAAGGGAAATTGAAGTTCCCTGCGAGTACATGTCTGTAAGGAAGAGAGTCTTACCTTGTGACGAGGAACAAAAAACAACAAGGCGGGTACAACAGAAAGAAAAAGTGGTGCACCGTCCTGCAAATGAGACGGCGAAACCAGCTTGAGACAAGGAGCCAAAAGTGAGAAAACAATGCAACTGACTGACGCGAACAAGATCGTGATTTCAATTCCTTCCAACCTTACGTTCGAAAGCACTTTCTTGATTGCTCATCCTGCATTCTTCTTTTCCTGATGCAATATTCTTCGCATTTCCAATAGCTTTTCGGTCGATGACGAAATTAACTTGCCCAAAGCAACTTGCCGACTTTCCAAAGTGGCAATGTTATCTTTTGCATGCTGGGATTGTTCCATGTTGATTTGCATGTCGTGTTCGCATTGTTCCAGCGAGTCCGCATTCTCTTGCATTCGGCTACGGACCCCAGCCAAAATATGTTCTTGCTTGGAAACAAAGTGCCGCCAGTAGGAGATATCCTTGTGAGCCTGTGCTTCTTCCAACTTTCTTTGCAATTCTTCCTTGGTCATGGTGGTGACATTAGTGTTTGAAGATGATGAAGACACTTCCAATTGTTCACCAAGCAAGGTCAGGTCCTTTTCGAGTTGTATCTTGCGCGCTGTCAATGATGCCCTATTCTGTTCCTCCTTGGTTCGAATGAGTTCCTTGTATTCTTGCAACAATCCTTTCCAACCAGCTTCCCGGTTATTGCCCGGAAAGTAGACTTTTTCTTCTGGACCTGACAGGGAAATGTCTCGAATGATCATACTAGCGGATAAAGCAGTTATGGGTGGTAAAGAAGGAGGTCGCCTTCGTTGCTGATTTTGTTGTTTTTGGAGAGCTTTGTTTCGATTCTTCAAGGCATCTTGGAGTTTTGCTCTTGCATTTTGCAATGCCAACTGCGCCTCATTGCTTCCAGCAGTCTTCTCCCCCGGTTCCAGTTGTTTGGCTTGCAAGGTCAACCTTTGCCTGGCACGTTCCAGTCGAGCCTTGGCCAATTGGAGTTTCTTTCGAGATGCCGTTCTTGGGGACTCTAGGATATCGTCATCTTCGGATGGTGCCACCTCTCCCACCGATGGAGATGTGTTGGTGGTTTCCAATGTGTCCGGTGGCGAAGTAGCTGTAGTATCGTTCATCATATCATTACTGCTGGTATCACTGAATGACATGTCCATGGAATCGTCCTTGCTCGCTGTTTCAGATAGCGTCAGGTCCATTCTCTCCTCTCGGCTTCCATTGGAACTGCCCGACGATGTCTTGAGTCGTTTCGGATTGCTTTCTTCCTCTTCTGCCACTTCTTGGTGAAGCAATTGTTGCTGTGGTTGTGGTGGTGAAACTTCTGGAATGGCCGAAAATTCTTGTGTTGTTGGCTGAGCAGCTTCTTCTGGTAGACATTGTCCTTCTTGAACGTTCTTCTGTTTCTTGATGCTGTCTGCATGGTTTTCGGCTTCAATGACAGGAGCCACCTTTTTCAAGACCTGCAGCAGACGATCCTTTTCGGCTGGGAACAATGCCCGATGGGACTCGCTTCGTTTGCAACGCGTATTGCAAGTCTTGAGAACATGAAATGAAAGACACAGTTCTTTACTAGGTTGTTCCACAATCTTAGTTCCTTTATCGTCATTGTTGTTGCCGTCCATGAGAACGGGGAATGGCAGGCCCATTTTTCGAATAGTATTCTGCAATTGTCGAACCTTGAAATGACCTTGTTGAAATGGTAAGAGATCCGGATCGTTTTGTTGTTGGTTCGTGACACAACGATTTGCCGTTGGTGGTTGCTGTGGTTGTTCTCTGGCTCGTTTCTTGCCAGTTGCCGGTTTTTTATTGTTGTTATTATTGGGCGGCATTTTCAAAATGCATTGCTTTGCTGGAACAGCAGCAGCTGGAGAAGATTGCTTTTCCTTTGCAGATGACTGCTTGGTGGTTTCAGCAGCAGCAAGTTGTTGCTTCTTTGAAGCAGCAGCAGTGGTTTTTTGGGCAGAATCATTCGTATCAGCTTTCTTCTTTCTTTTTCTGCACCTCTTTTTCTTTTCCACAACTTGTGAAGGAAGCTTCAGGAAGGGTGATGATGTTGCTGTTGCTGTTGCTGGAGGAGATGGTGGTTGGCTAGCAGTGAAACCAGGAGGAATTGCCGTTGGACCTAAAAACGTTGCATTGTATGTTGACATTCGTTGAAGTAGCTGTTCTGAAGAGGCATCTTCACTAGGGTCATCAAATTGACCATCCGCAATCATTCCACCGCCGCCGTTGTTGTTGTTGTTATTCTTGTTGTTTTCCATGATGTTTGTCTTGGAGAATGGACATGGAGGAGATTGGGAAGCACAACTTTCAAGACTACACGCCATTGGTTGTGTCCAATCCCGAGTCAGTCATGAATTCATGTTCCAATCGCCAGAAAAACTAAATGAGTTCTTGTTTCCTACCAAAAACTCTATGTACAAAAAGACTCCAGTTGACGTGCCAATACATGCCTTGCAGGCGTGTGTGAGTGGGCATGGAACGGACGACCATGGCACATGAATTGAAGGTTATTGCTGTTCGTCGTCATTGTGTGGAGTAATCATCTTGTTTTTCTTTTTTTTTCTCTCTCTCCAAACAACTCTACCAATCCAGCAAACAAGAAGCAATTTTCTGTAAGTGCCGATATCGCTATTCAATCATGATGGTCGTCGTCATTTTTGGGCGCCATGGTTGGATCTTGTAGATGTTCGTTTTTGTTCGTAGTGTTTAGTACTCGATCAACGTGGAAAATGACTATTTTTTGGGAGGTTGTTGTCTCATGGTCGTTGTGTTTTTCTATTGCAGTTTCGAGCAGCAGATCGTTGATAAATATATATTTACTATAAAAGATGGCCAAAGGAAAGGATGGTGGAAACTCCAACGACAGTCGTTTCTTTACGACACAAAAGAAGGGTGAAATGCACGAATTGCGAATGGAATTGCACGCCACGGAAAAGCAAGTGAAGGTGGATGCCGTCAAGAAGGTGATTGCCAGTATGACTGTCGGAAAGGACGTATCCATGCTCTTTACAGATGTCTTGAACTGTGTCCAGACGGGAAACATTGAATTGAAAAAGCTCGTCTACTTGTACCTCATCAACTATGCCAAGACACAGCCCGAACTGACGCTGCTGGCAGTCAATACCTTTGTCAAGGATTCCAACGATGCCAATCCTCTCATTCGGGCTCTGGCCGTCCGAACCATGGGATGCATTCGAGTCGATCGCATCACGGAATACCTCTGCGAACCGCTGGGTCGAGCCCTACGAGATGAAGATCCCTACGTTCGAAAGACGGCCGCTGTCTGCGTGGCCAAGCTCTACGACATTGCTCCCGATCTTGTCGCCGAACGAGGCTTCCTCGAGACTCTGCACGATCTCATTAGTGATTCCAACCCATCCGTCGTGGCCAATGCCGTCGCGTCTCTTTCGGAAATTGCCGAAGCTTCTGGAAAGGATGTCATGAAGATTTCGGCAGCCGTCCTTCAAAAACTCTTGGCGGCCTTGAACGAATGTACCGAATGGGGACAAGTCTTTATTTTGGATTCCTTGGCCAAGTACACACCTGCGGATGGTCGTGAGGCGGAGGGGATCATTGAACGTGTCACTCCTCGTTTGCAGCATGCCAACTCGGCAGTGGTCATGTCTGCTGTGAAGGTCATTTTGAGTTACATGGAATTGATGGGCTCCTCCAACAGTGACGCCATTCGGGCACTGACGAGAAAACTGGCGCCTCCACTCGTCACACTGCTCAATAGCGAACCTGAGATTCAATACGTGGCCTTGCGAAATATCAACTTGATTGTTCAGAAACGTCCTCACATTTTGGAAAATGAAATCAAGGTATTTTTCTGCAAATACAATGATCCCATTTATGTCAAGATGGAAAAACTAGAAATTATCATCAAACTGGTCAGCGAAAAGAATATCGATCAAGTTTTGTTGGAGCTCAAGGAGTATTCGACCGAAGTCGACGTGGACTTTGTTCGAAGAGCTGTTTCGGCCATTGGAAGGTGTGCAGTCAAGTTGGAACGGGCGGCCGAGCGATGCATCGGGGTCTTGCTGGAGTTGATCCAAACAAAGGTCAACTATGTCGTACAGGAATCTGTCATTGTCATTAAGGATATCTTTCGACGATACCCCAACCGATACGAATCGATCATTGCCACGCTTTGCGACAACCTCGATACTCTGGATGAACCCTTGGCCAAGGCTTCCATGATTTGGATTATTGGAGAGTATGCAGAGCGTATCGACAATGCCGACGAGCTTTTGGATACCTTTTTGGAGTCCTTTGAAGAGGAGGACCCTGCTGTTCAACTGCAGCTTTTGACAGCAACGGTCAAGTGCTTTTTGAAGAACCCAGAAGATACGCAAGATATGGTCCAGCGTGTGCTGGATTTGGCAACGGAAGAATCCGACAATCCAGATTTGAGAGATCGTGGTTTTATCTACTGGCGATTGCTTAGTACAGACCCGGAAGCTGCCAAAATGGTCGTTATTGGAGATAAACCAGTCATTGAAGACGATACCTTCCGGCTGGATCCTACCCTGCTCAATAACCTGATTGGTCAAATTGCCACCTTGTCCAGCGTCTACCACAAGCCTCCAGAAGCGTTTGTTGTCCGACGGGCAGCTGGCACTGGACTGGGTGGTGCAGAAGATGATGACGACGACTACGAAGGAGAAAACGATATTGGTGGCGGGGAAGACTTGTTGGATATTGGTGGAATGGGGATCAGCGATGGGGGTCTGGTAAGTGTGCAAAGAAAGACTGATTTGATTAACGTAAATCCTGCTTTCTCACACCAATTTGTTATTGCTACGACAGTACGAAACCAAGGCCCCAATGAACAAGGTCGTCGGTCCTGAGAAGTCCAATGGTATCGAAGTTCATGCAGGATTCCGCCAAGTCAATGGAACCGTTCGTCTCGAGATGGATTTGCAGAATGTCAGCTCTCCTGCTGATATCCACGGTCTGGCAATCCAGTTAAATAAGAATGCCTTTGGATTGAGTCCTGCCAGCCAACAGATTGTATGCAATCCACCCATTCCGCAGGGAGCGTCAGGTTCTGCTGTTGTGGAGTTGATTGTAACTCCGTCCATGGTAACTCCCATCCAGCCGGGACAAAATGCAAGCCCGCAAGTGCAAGTTGCCATTAAGAACATGGCAACTGGAACTGTGTTTTACTTTGCTGTTATTTTCAACCTTGAGGCATTGTTCTCCCCCGACGGAACCATGGAACGAGCTTCCTTTATTGAAAGTTGGAAATCAATTGATGACAAGAATGAGCTGTATGCAACAGTCAGTGATTTGCCTGCCTCAAGTGTGGATATTGATTCTGTCATTAGCAAATTCAAGATGTACAATTGCTTCTTTATTGCTCGTCGTCCGGTCCCCAATGCCGAAGGTCAGGAAGTGGTCTACTTTTCAATGAGGACTACCACATCTATGGAATTCTTGGCCGAACTCACCTTTAAGAAAGGTATCAATGCATGCAAGATTTGTCTCAAGACAGAGAATGCACCCTATGGTCCGTTGGCCAAGGCTGCCATTGAATCGATGCTTCGAGCATAGAAAATCGCGTGGAGATGGCGGAGGTCAAAAATAGCATTGTTTCTTATCTTATTATTAGGGATAGTATTAAAAGAGATAGGAGGGTATCATCTGTTTGTAGCTATCAAGTGAGAATGAGATTAATAATTCATTTCTTGAATAACATTCATAGGTCGTCTTAAAGGTGCATTATTAGTAGCATGGTTGACAATGACACTTGATAGATACTACCCTCTCCATATTTATTACGTGAGTTCGGATTTTTGCATCCGTTACCAAGAAACTCTTTGGAACTGGTTCTATGCGACTTTGGACTTGGTACATTTTCTACGAACAGGAGTCCCATTCGTGGGAACCAGAACCGAAAATACCGCACACACTTTCAAAATTTTGTCAGCGACATCTGGGAACATTGCGGTTCAACAACAACAATAATAATCTCTATCCTACCGTTTCACTCTTCACACACAAATACAACCAAAAACACACGCACGCACATAAAGATAGAAACCGACAAAATAATGGCATCTCCTACTATTACTTCCAAGAGGTGCGAATGCGAATGCGAATGTGGCACGGATGAAACGAAGGTAAGAATCGCCCGTCGTCAGAAAGATTCTTGCTGTTACCCAGTTTTGCTAATCTTAGCTGTCTTGTTGGGACCCAAAGTATCTCAAGCGTCGAAAACAAAAACAACAAAAGCTAAAGCATGCTTTATGGTTGTTGGTCCTCGCCCTGGTGTTGTTGGCGTTTACGAAATATGCGCTTGGAGGAGATTCGTCCGATACGCTAACGGCGAAGGAAAGGATGGAGAAGCTGAAACGTACCAAAGATGTGTTCCAAGAGGGCATTGAGAATGGCAAGCGTCGGTTTAGGGGTGCCATGGAAGCTCTTGAGAAAAGGAAGAAAATGAGGAAGAACGGGAATAAGGAAGCCCCTGTCATGATGAAGGATCATCGAGAAGATCTGAAAGCTCTGGACGAGGCAATTCTTACCAACGCCGATTCTGGGATTCAGTGGATAAATCCAGAGTTTTTGCCTTCAATGGTCAAGGAAAGACCATTGCTTGGAAAAATAATTGACGTTATTCGCGATAAAAACAAGGATGCAATCACTCCTCGCGATTTCTTTCATGTGAGACGGTTCGGAACAAAATTTGCTTGGGAAGACTCAGTTTCGTCTTCTTCATCGAAGGATGAGAAGCAAGGACCAACTGTCGATTTCACAAAGCACTCATACGATTATCCTGATAAAATGAGCGAGCCACCTGCTAAACTGGGAGACTACCCGAAACTGAAGCCAATGAAAGAGTTGATGGAAAATTGGCCACAGGATGACATTGATCACCCCCCGACACCACTTGAAGAAGTTCTTATCCACTTTGATTACAACAAGGAAGAAGACGTCGAGGCTGCCCGAAAATTCAGGGATGCAAAGCTTCCCTTCAAATTTATCAACGTCCCCGAGGTGGTTGCGGCTGGAGAAAAGTGGACCGACGAATATGTCAATCGCCAATTCTCTGGAGGTCAGATAGGGCGGGAATACAAACGGGCGAATGGAAACTGTCAAGAATCGATCAATAACTTTTTTGCGTTCTTCAACAAGGACGCTTGGGATATCGAGGAATACGGACTGGCACCCACTAGAAACAATGACTGGTCGTAAGTATCAATTTCCCCTCCAAAACAATGTTCGTCATGGGCTTGAGTGGATTGGTTGTCTCACTTTTTTCATCTGGTTTTAGTTTTGAAAAATGGGCCGAACATGCCAAATATGCTGATGCCCATGGTCTAAGTCCTAATCAACCTCACTTTTATTGGCAAGCAGGAGTTGATAAGGAGGAACGTCACATGCCTGAGTCCAAGTGGACTTTCATCAGCAAAGATTTACCATCATTTTCTTCTCCCAAGGAAACCTTCTTTGTTTTCAATCCAGAAGCGCAAAAGGTATGTACCAATTGCGTATTATGTTGACGTTTCGGATCGTCGCCAGTGTTATTGACTTTTGCCCTTTTCCTTTTTTTCTTCCTTACCAGGGCATTCAATGTCGATTCGGAGAACGTGGAGTCACGGCTGCCACTCATTTCGATGCTGGACGAAACATGATCGCCATGGTGACAGGAGCGAAACGATACATCCTAAGCCCGCCCCGAGAGTGCTCCAAACTTGGGATTGTACCGATAAGAGGAAATGCAATGTTTCGACATTCTATGCTCAATTATGGGCACATAAACTATATGGACAATCCTGAAATTCCAGATGACGAAAAGGAGTGGTTGGAGGTGTCCAGTAGAGCCATGGCTCTGGAAACCGTTTTGAAAGCTGGAGAAGTTTTGTATATTCCCTCCCATTGGTTCCATTACATTACAAGTTTACAAAAAAGTGCACAATGCAATGTTCGAAGTGGAGTGGATAAGGAAGGCGATACATACTTTGGTGGCCTTGAAGATGTTTCCACACTGTGCGATCCCGCAATTTGAGAATGGTGTGAAGGGGTCACGCCTTAAAAATGTTTTCTAGACTTCTTATTTTCAAAGTCGGGCCGCTGGCTCCCTAGCATCTCTTTTTTTTTCTCCCTTCTTTGTAAACATACTGCACAATCTCACACCGATGACAAGAAAACACAATCCTTCGAATGGCTTCAATCGTTGACGACCGTAACGGAGCGACTTCAAGTAGGACGCCCGAACTATCTTTGAACCTGCGCCCTTGAATGAGATTCAACAAGAATCTTTCCTATGCCATCCCTGGGAAGCAATTTATCACCCATCTCTTGTTTCACTCACACTGCCTTCGCATTGAAGACAGTTCCGTTGCTGCTGGAGATATCATGGGGCTGAACAATGGAGAAGCAGCATCTCTCAAAAGAATCGCAAGCCAAAAAAAAAACTCTTGGACGCTGGGTGCATTCACCTAGGTGCCGTGAATTCTTCCGACAGTGTATCTTTCTCCTCGTTGCCGGACTCGACCTTTTTTTGAAATTTCTTCAAATCCTCAATTGCTTGTGCCATTTTGAGATCCAGGATTTCCTTGTCCGCCGGTTTTGATTTGATTCCTATGTCATCATCATCCTTGACATGCATTTTCTTCCGATTGTCCATTGCATAATCATTCGAACCCAATTCATCCCCACTTTGTTCACGTAAATGCTTTCGATGATTTCTTTGATAATTGCTGTTGTAAAATGGTGGTGGTGGGTGGTGCTGAGCATTGCTAGTAGTAGTACTGATTGGATTTCCCCAAAAGAACAAAAAAACAAGTAGGAAGAGGGCTGTTATTATCGTTCCAAAGATCAAAAGTTGTTTTTGTTGCAACTCTTGCTGTTTGACTCTTGCAACCCATGTTTGTCTTCTCCGTTTGGTGTATTTTTCATCGAGACTATCTCGCTTTTCATACTTTGCGATGGACCTTGTTCCGATCGGAGATAAAGTTGATGGGTAGGAGGTCATCCTCAGCGATGACTATTACTTGTCTTCTTCACTCAACGAGTTAAGCGAGATCTATACAAGATTTGATTCCAAATCATACACACACCCACACTCTGGATCGGTAAAAAGACGGGTACGAAAATAAGCAACAGTTTTTCACTTGTGTAATAGTTGCACAATTGCAATGACTTGATCACTTTGAGTCTTTTTCAATGCCAACAAAACGACGGTCGTATGACATTCTGGTCTTGCTGGTGAAAGGTCCAACAGACATTCAAAAGGCGTTTGTTTTCGGATATCTAAGTCCATCTAGTCGATTCTGGGCCCACTGGGCCGTCTTAGTCTAGTGAATCAAAGATGGAATCGTCCATAAGTGCAAAATGCCAACATATCTCCCGTTACCAATGCCAGCACAAACAAGAACAAACTCCTCTGCTGCTGGAACTCTATCGACGTCCGTCGTGGATCATCATCACGTTTGAGGCAAACCCCCTTTCTTCAGCCGTTGCCTTGTGTGTTGCCAAGCATCATTTTTTTAAAAACAACATCAAGAGAGAGAGATGAGTAAGAAGGAGGGAGGCGATGTCTTTGGAAGCTTTGCTAAGGGTGTAGGTTCTTTCTTTGGGGCGGTCAAGAAGGGTGTCGAATCCAAGCAAGAAGAACTTCGAAACGCCAGAGAAGCCAAAGAGTTTGGAAAGGTTTGGGATAAGGAGAAGAAAGAATGGGTTTTTTACTTTCTTGACAAAGAATGGGAAGAGATTCTCGAAAAGGAAAAGACTTTGAAACCCACCGGTTCAATCTCTGGAAGTGCTGCTGACGAACGAGAAGTCAAGGATCGAACCTACTACGACTTGCTTGGATGTTCTACCAATGCCACTTCTACTGAGTTGAAAAAGGCATATTACAAAAAGGCCAGGACGTGCCATCCCGATAAGAACCCAGATGATCCAGAAGCGGCAAAGAAATTTCAAGAATTGGGTCATGCCTACAATATTTTGAGCAATGAAGACGTAAGAATATCAATTGGGCGTTTGGTGTTTCTTTTATTTCAGACTAGTTTTGTCGCTCACTCGTTCCATTCTTTTTGTTGTGGTCTTTTTTGTCTTACCGTCCCTAGTTGCGTGCCAACTATGACAAGTATGGGCCGTCTGATACAAACGGAAATGAAAATACAGAAATGGACCCAATGGTATTTTTCAATGTCATGTTTGGCTCTACGTTGGTAGAAAAGTACATTGGAGAATTGTGGATAGCCGGTACGGCGGATTCCATGCTCAAGGATGATATGGGAGGTGGTATGAAAATGGAGGATTATGACAAGCTAGATCCTGAGGAGAGAGACAAGAAGATGGAAGAAAAGATGGACAAGATGAGACAAGAGACTGAATTCAAGAGTGCCAAGAGACAAGTTCAATGTGCCAAGAACTTGAGAACTCGTGTTGCGGCATTTGATGATATCGATTACTCTCAACCAATCAACATGGAAAAGGTTGCCGCATATGTCAAGGGCTGTCATGATGAAGCTGTTGAAATTGCACAAGGGTCGCAAGGCGATTTGTACCTGCAAGCGATTGGGTTTTCCCTCGAAGTGAATGCAGAAGTGTACATGGGATTCGAAAAGAGTCTTCTTGGACTGGGTGGTCATTGGGCGAGAACAAAGCAAAACGCTGGTGCATTTGGTGGAAACATGAAGTTGCTTGGTGCCGGCATTCGTGCAGCCACGGCAGGAGCACGAGCTATGAATCAAGCGGAGAGTTTGCAGAAGGGTGCAGAAGAATCTGGTCAGGAGCTGGACGAAGAGGCAGCTGCCTTGCAAATGCAACAACAAATTGACACGTCCTTGCCCGTTTTTCTAGAGTTTGCTTGGGCAATCAACAAACGAGACATTCAAAACACCCTCGCAGAGGTTTGCAAAAAGCTCTTCAACGATGCCAGTGTCCCCAAGGAAATCCGGCTTCGTCGAGCAGAAGGTGTGCGTTTGCTGGGAAAAGAATTCCGAAGAGTCGGATATGCGGCATCAAAACTCAATAAGGATTCCATGTCTTCCGATGATATCAAGGCTAAGCTCTCAGTTGCTGCAATGGCAACCATGGCCAAAGCACAGGGACAAGACATGACTGAAGATGACCAGCGAGAACTGATGAAACAGGCGAGATATGAAATGCAACGTGGTGGTGGTCCTCCAGCGTATGACCCGAAAGGTTCTCCTACCGAGCAGACTGGTGCTGATGATGACTCACTATGATAGTCTAAGAAACGATTATTCCAACTATTGACGAAGGCGATTGATGTACAGATTTCAAGTGTATAGTTGCAAAACAATGCATCCCGTTAAGAATGGGCAAGTTTGATCAGAGAAGATTGGGCCTTAAACTCGTTGCGTCTCTTCACCGTGCTTGAATCCTGTCAATGTGGGATCATCGTACAGGTCGTTCAAGTCATATTTGACCAGCGAAAGTTGATCTTTGTCCACACGTTCTCTATAGTCTGCGTGATCATATCCCAGGTTGAGACTTGTAATCAACGAGTTTTGCCATAATCTTCCAACAAATTTTCGGTATGACTCTTCTTCACTAGGATACGTAAATATTGGTTCTCTGCCAATTTCCTTGTACAGTCGAACTTGCATGCCAATATGATGATAGTTTGTCATGGGCATAGCGGCAATGGTATCATTATCGTTTCTATGACATAAAACAAGCAAACAAGTCAGGAAACAAAGGTGTTTTGTAGTAGTTCCAACACTTGTAATATACCAGACTCACACAACTCTCAGCATTCGAAGCCAACGTCGTCGCTCAAGCCATCTCGCAGCTAGAAGGAAGTGCCGCCCGCCAACTCGTGGTGAAGCAAAATTTATGACTGATACGGGTTTTGGAATGTCTGGATCACAGGCCAGATAGACACCAACGATGGAAGAGAGTGCTCCCCCAAGACTGTGTCCAGTTACGTACACTTTATAGGACGGGTACTCCTTTAAAAGGAGCTTGACATCTTCAAGGATTTCATCATATTTTCTCCACGTGACGGGGTCATCATCATCGTGAGTATAGTCAAATATATATTTACCAAACCCTGAGTGCAACCGTAGTGATTCAACCACCCCATTTTCTTCGAGCACTGGCGGTAAGTCATATTCCTTCTTTAAAAAAGCGACATTCGAAAGCCAGTTTGACCTGAAAGAAAGTTCATTTTCGGTTCCCCTGAATACCAAAGTAATTCTTTTATTGACGTCATCCTTGGTGACGCCGTAAACCAAGTCGTGCTTCTGATGCCTATCATCGTATTCCTCGAGTGTAAGAGGTCTTTCCAGACCAGACGACTCTTCGCGTTCTATGGCAAAGAAAGTTAAAAATTGTGCATCACATAAAGACCTTTCAGCTAGCAAAGGGCCCACATACCTTGAAGAATTTTAAGTTTCTTGATAGTTAGCTCGTAGTCCTCTTCATCCTGGAAATTCTTGAAGCGAGACTTCAGCGTATCGAGATTGTTTTCGATAATTTCAATGATCTCCTTTGGACTGAAGCTTCGGGGTAAATCTCGAGACGGCATTCCAATCCTCCCTTCGTCATTGATTTCCAATCCCTTCAGGCCAAACTCTCTGGCCGTGTCGGTAAGATATGCGAACGTGTAGACCAAGTATGCTACCGACGCCATGTCTCGCAGTTCGACGTAAAGATTCTCGGGCCATACGTAGCCATCTTCCAAGACGGTAGGATCCGCCTGTGGAACTTCCAATGGTGCATTACCCATGGTGACGAGAGGGGGGTATTCTACTGTTTTATGTTTTAGTCTCATCAAGTGATCAACAGGCAGCCTCGTTGTCGAATTCAAAACCAAGTCATCCTTGCCAGACTTCACGCCGGCCTGTCATTGGGACCGCGCACCAGCTCTTCAAACGTGCATGAAGAAGCGACTACACTAAAACCTTCAAACTTGCAACGCTCCCATTCTCGTGCTTCCAATAAGGTCATCCAAGAAAAGCCCATTTGATTTTTTGAGCACCTCTCAGCAACGCAAGATGACTGGAACGAAGGATCAAGAAGT
>JAAMXS010001710.1:26861-55380 GCA_019693525.1 Cylindrotheca fusiformis | reverse complement strand
ATAACGAAAAGCGATTGTAGTAACAGGAACAAAATAAACGGATGATAAAACAAATGGCTACAGTCTTCAGGTCTGCACGAAATATTTAGGGACTAATCTAGAACAACCGGTCCTAATCGAACTATTCATAAACAATCGGTGCGCCACTCACTTTGTTGGGGGAAGGTTGAGATGCTCAATCAGAAAAGTAATGCCGATCAGAGTCAACGATCATTGTTGTTTTTTAATCCATGATTAGCGTTTATTTCAGAAATCCCGTCAACTTTTGTTGCTTAACCCTCCTTCCTGTGGCTATGGGTCTAACGCCATTGTACAGAGAGTTTCGTGCGCAAAGGTTATCCTCGGCTCTGTTTACCTCGTCGTCATCTCAACACTCAAAAATCGTAGGAGGGGACTATGCGGGACTTGCAGCCACCTTCAATGCAAAGGATGGTAGCTTTGTCCCAATTCCAGCGCACTTTATTCCAGCAGATCTGCTGGAGTGGGGCCAGGAACCAAGGTGTTTGGAGAAATTGGTCAGCGAAGACCTCACGGAGAATATCGACAGCAAAATGGAGCGTACAATAGTCGATGTGCTTCCTAGCACGGGGTGCGGGGTCGACAATCTCGAGTCAATGAAAACGTTTTATGAGATTAATTTGAACTCCATGGAAAGCGATGCAGATGGCAAAGTGGTCGGTCTTCAGTACCCAGATGGTGACAATAGTTTCCGCCTAGAAGCCATCTTTGGTTTGGAGAACAACCATCGGATGCGTGTAATCCTTGATTTTTTGAAGTCCGGAACAACGCTATTGTCTCCCAAGTCCCCGTTCAGGTTATTTTGGAACGAAAGACAGGGGAGAAAGCTAGTGGTGGGACTTGGGCTGACGGGGGAGGACTTGATGGAAGAACTGTTTCTCAGTTGCTCGGTCCCGAATTGACAAAAGTGAAGACCTTTGTCGACGATGGACCATTGGACGATTCTTTTGAAGACGAAGGCATCCACTATCTAAGTCTTCCTGGTAACGTAACTGTGAGCCACGGATTTCAATCGGATAATATCTGGAGTTGTGATATAAGTCACACTGGCGATGGTGCCATGAGGGGAGTCACGCTTGCGGCCATTGTGTTTGGAGACGGCGAGATCGATTTCGATATGGAAGCATGGAATGGAGAACGCTGAATTGAGACCATAACGACAATCTTATACTGCTGTTGGGTCCATAACGTCCACTCATATGAATCTATCTGGTTCTAGCTTCTCAACCAATGTACAATTCTCCGCTTACGCCAAGGTATCATAGAACGCTTTTGAAGGATCACATTGTACGCCGTCCAACACCATGACAGGGTTCAACGGTCAATATAGTGTATTCTGCTCAAAGCAGCTCCGTACGTTTGTTCAAATTCATCAACCGCATCATCGCCTTCTGGAAGAGTCCTTGCTCCAAAGTTGTAGAGAAATGCTTCTTTCCACTGTAGCCCACTCGTTATTGCAAATGAACTGTCATCTATTAATAAACGACCGTGCGGAGAAGATTCTTCTGGCGTGTCGTCACCCTCTTCGCTGGACTCATCGTCTTCCACTTCCACATTAAACCAGTTGCCAAAAGCATCTTGTGCCCTCCGTAGTCGAATGCGTTGCCTCAGGCTCCTTGGTCGCTTTGGTAACTCAAAGCTTGCATAAACACCCCAACACGATTCCATAACAAACCCCCAATTCTGCGTCGGACTGCGACGAACACAATGGGTAGGGACATCTCTTCCGCTCACGGAAAGGCGAATGTACGAACCTTCGGGCCTGGAAGGCATATCCAAAGGACGTGATAGGAAGCGCCAGGACATGGCCGCCGGTGGGTCAATTAAAGCTGTTTCTTGGTGACGGAAAGTCGGGTCTTCCATGCTCCCATGATCCCCATCGCTTTCAACCAACGTCTTTACCGTCCCGTCTTCCAGAAAAACAAATTTTCGGCATGGTTGTCCATTGAACCATGGATCCCAGCTTGTCCAGTCCTATATGGTAGTTAACATAAGCAGAAACATGTTGAGATTGGATCCTTTCCCGGACTGGCTGTGTCCTTGCTACGGACATATCAACTTACTGCTCCAGCGGATTCTTTGAAACGATAACTCCACACTGTCCCGGCTGCTGTCTCAGGATCATAGATGAGCTCTTCTCGTAGCACATGATTCCGATCGCGAGCATCTAAGACCGACATGCGATAAGCAGCCATGCGGTCAGTGCATGCCCTGGCCTCGGGACAAACGTGCACCTTTGTTTCCCATAGATCCATGCAGAGTTTTTCCCAACCTGCGCTTGACTGACTAGTCAACGAGCGAAATGAGCGGTTCAACATTCGCATGTTGAGAAGAGATCGTACATCCAAATATGACGTGATGTTGCAGGTTATGTCGTCCGGCATGCCACCGAGTTGCGCACATCCTCCTTCCATCTGACGGAATCGCTTTGCAGCTTTCAACGTTGCGATTTTCGGTGACGCTAAAATGCGCTTACCGTGCAAGTCCGAAGGAACCAAATCCATTTTCAACAGCTGCAATCTAGGAGCCAACGTGATGCCACTTGCTCACTGCCACTAGATGTCAGAGTGATGAAACGGAATCGAATGGGATGTGGCGAAGAACCTAGGAACACCAAATGCCATCTTTTCGTGACTTGAAGACGTCATAGTTCAAGGGATAAATATGCATGCGCAGTCAGACAAGTTTGATCGGCTCGAATGAGTCAATTGCACGCTCCGCGCGATTTGGTTTTCTTTTCTCGACACCAACGAAAATGAAAGAGTTGACTTTTGCAAATCTCTTGCACTCACAATGATTTTGACGACTGAATGCACTTCGAACAAAACAGCGAACAGCACGATCACAGCCGGAATTCTTAGATTCTGTTGATCTATTCATTGATACGAAACGTGATTATGTTGGATCCGCAAAACACAAATATGGAGCAGGAAAAGCAGGTGGCTGAAAACCGGATTGTCCTGCAATACTTACATCGCTTATCGTCGGCTACGCTTTTACTGTCACAACAAGATGAAGCTGATGTAAGAATGGACGAGGTATCCGATCAAGTGGATCCTATGCAGTTGCTAGACTCGATTTCCCGAAACCTACTTGCATCCTGTGATGTAGCAGTTCTGTCGTCAAGTATTTCCAATCTGCCTGATTTGACGGTCGAAAGTACAACCTTGCAGCTACTTCAGGAAGACGACAACTATGATGATTTACAGATTCCAGAGCCCTATAAATACAGACGGTCTGACTACTTGCGAAAGCTGCTACGCATTATGGCGCCTGTATCTATGAACGTTGCAGCCCACATTTGCTCTTTGGTGTTGGCATTGAAAGACGACTCCCCAAGAATGCAATGCCAAGCATTTCTTCTCATTTCACATTGGCTACCGGTGGCACCACATTTAGCTGCTATGGCGACGGATTTTCTACAATGTTTGGACAATCCATGGGAGCAGCACGTGGACACGAGCGACACGAAGACGCTGTTCATATTGGCAGAAGCGTCCTATCATCTCTGCTCCTTTTATGCAGAGCGTGGAGAAATTCGATCGATTCGAAAGTTACTGGATTGGAATTTTATTTTTGATATGATACAACCCAAAGATGTTACAATGACTAGTCCTGACGAATCTTACCCTGACGATTTGGAATCCTATCCACCAATATCCGTTCGTTGGTATGCCGCCAGGGTGATGGGGTGCTTGCTGGAATGGAAGCCAGTAGTTCTACTGTCAACACTTAGACGCTTGGGGCTAGAAGATAGGCAACCGCCATGGCTTATCCATCCCTGGGAAATCAACAAGGAAGAGGGAGACATGCAAAAATCAGTGTTTCGAGCTCGAGTCAGTCTTTGGAATTCTGAAGAGTGCGACCTGCCATCCGCTGCGGAAATAGAACACTCCCTACCAGCTTCCAGGTTTCTCGCGAAAGTAGCGCCCGGTCTGACGTTTTACAAATGCTCGTCATTACAAAGGGCGATTGGAGGTGGTAGACAAGCGGACGCCGAAAGCCTAGGTTCTCAACAGAAGTTGATTCTGACCACCACAACACGCAGAAATCTTTCATTGCTTGGTGCTGTACTTTGTCAAGATCCTTACCCGCCTCCGATATTGATTTGCGGCCCCCATGGGTCTGGAAAATCTAGTTTGGCCCGAGAACTCCTGCGACTGTGCAGACCTGACGAAGAAGCATTACTGGAGTTTCACATTGATGAAGAAACGGATTCGAAGACATTGATTGGTTCTTATACCACAACCGATATACCGGGGGAGTTTTCGTGGCGTGCAGGTGCGTTGACTCACGCATCTCGGGAAGGACGCTGGGTTCTTATCGAAGACGTCGATTCTGTGCCTGTCGAAATCCAGGCAACACTGTCAAAATTGCTGGAGGATCGACTGTTGCCACTAGGGAACGGAAAGTATGAACGATGCCATCCAAACTTTCGAATCTTCGGGACTTGCACCACTACGTCCCATCAACAAAATGAACGTCAGAGCTTGAGAAGCAATGCCAATCGAGGAGGTGGAAAGCGGATTCTCAATCCTTCTCTTTGGATAAACGTGCACGTGAAACCATTGCCGTTCTCCGAACTGAAGGAAGTTGCATCGGCATTGTTTTCAAGCCTCCCAGATTCTGTTACAGATGCCGCTATTTCATTATTGCAAGTGTTGGATCAAAGTGGACGAAAGGAAATGGTTTCTGACGGCGGAAGCGATGATGACGAAAGCCATAGCAACCTGCCAGACAGTCGAGAGATTAGATTGTGGACTGGCGGAAGAAATCCATCTGTTCGTGATTTTTTCAAACTGTTGACAAGGATATCCAGTGGAGTGGGTTTTGAGAGTAAGATGGCTTTCACCACTGAAGCGCAGCGTACCCTTTGCCTTGCAGAATGCGTCGACATCTTTGTTGGGTCTTGTCCAGACCCCGCTGGAAAGCGTGATTTTGTAAACGTCATTGCTGCGCCAATTTGGAGTATTTCAAGAGACCTTGCTATCAGCTATATAGAAACTAGACGACCTTCGACAAGAGTGGGTACCGACGCTGTTGAAATCGGTCGAGCGAAAATTCAAATGGGCGATCACACTGGCTTTGCTCCAAGAACATCAGAAACATTTGCGGACACAAATCATTCGTTGAGGTTAATGGAGTCTGTCGGCGTGTGCGTCAGGGAAAATGAAGCGGTTCTTCTCGTTGGTGAAACAGGATGTGGAAAGACAACTTTGGTCCAGCAACTGGCAGTAAACTGTGAACGCGAACTGATTGTACAAAACCTTTCCCTACAGACAGATTCGACGGATTTGCTTGGTGGTTACAAGCCTCTTGAAATCCGAAATGTTGCGAGAAGAGTATATAATGAGTTCGTCAATATCTTTGTTGCTACATTCTCGCGAAAGCAAAATACAAAGTTCCTTCAGTATGCTGCTTCGATGATGGAGAAATCAAATTGGAAAAAGCTGTCGCAGTGCTTTCAGCGAGCATCGCAGCTTGGTTTATCAAAGATGAAGGAACAAGTTCAAGATGGAGTAGTGCCAGCGTCGAAGAAAAGACACTCGCTTTCAAGGGCTTGGGGAGAGTTTTCAAGGTCTGCGGGACGGTTCGAGAAGCAGAGGGTAAGCTGTGATGCAGGCCTTGCCTTTATGTTTGCCGAAGGTGTACTCGTCGATGCTATTCAAAGCGGCAAATGGTAAGTGTCATCATGCCAAAACATAGTTCCATGCTGGTTTCTTCGCATTTACAGTACTGACAACCCATTTCACTTTCAGGGTGCTTCTGGACGAGATAAATCTCGCTTCTTCCGATACTCTGCAGCGACTTTGCGGTCTCCTTGATGACAAAGAAGGGAGTGTAACACTGACAGAGCGCGGTGATGCTTCGGCAATAGCTAGAAATCCTAATTTCCGGCTGTTTGCAGCGATGAATCCAGCGACGGATGCGGGGAAAAAGGACCTCCCAGCAAGTATTCGATCTCGATTTTCGGAACTCTATGTTGACGAGCTTCTGGACCCTGTTGAACTGCGTATCGTTGCGTGCAGGTACCTCGACGGCGTATTGCCTGCGAATGGCAAGCCTCCGGAACATTTGGAGCTCGTCGTAAACGCAGTTGATGTGTACCTGAAATGCCGGCATCTGGCTGAGACCACTCTTTCCGATGGAACCGGTCACAAACCACGTTATACATTGAGGACACTGTCACGTGCATTAAGCGCGGCCAGGACCTTAGTTTTGAAGCAAAAGATTCCGTTGGAACGAGCAGTGTATGAAGGCTTTCAGCTTTCTTTTGAAGGTGCTTTGGACGCCCCTTCGATCGTGACGGTTAGGAAGGCGTTGAGACCTCTACTTCCAGAAGGGATGAAGAAATCAGGTCTGGATCATCCTGGCAGAAGACCAGGGGGTAGCAATCCTAAAGAACGATATGTTCTTTTGAAGCCATTTTGGATCATGACTGGTCCAGAAGAGCCTACAGATTGGTCGGAAGTATCTGCTTCCACGGGAAGGGCGAAGTTCATTCTAACTCCATCTACTGCATCTAGTCTTCGGCGACTCTCTCGAGCTCTTGCGGCAGGTCCCTGGCCGGTTCTCCTTGAAGGGCCCACAAGCGCAGGAAAGACAACTCTAGTAGAGTATGTGGCAGCACGGTGTGGCCACAAAGTGATAAGAATCAACAATCATGAACACACTGGTACGTATTTGTCGAGTTTTTCCTGTTTTTTGCCGGTAGTGAGGGCTCAAAAACCTTGTTTTTGGAAAACAGATGTTCAAGAATATACTGGCTCCTTTGTAGCGGACCAAAGTGGATCTCTATCTTTTCGTGATGGCCTTCTTGTGCGGGCACTAAGATGTGGTCATTGGGTAATTTTGGATGAGCTTAACCTGGCTCCCAGTGAAGTACTCGAAGCCCTCAACAGATTACTTGATGATAACCGTGAATTGTTTCTAGCGGAGACAAACGAAACGGTGAAGCCTCATCCAAACTTTCGCCTTTTCGCAACACAGAATCCATCGGGAGTGTATGGCGGAAGAAAACCGCTGTCCCGGGCTTTTCGTAATCGATTTGTTGAGATTCACATTGGCGACATACCTAGTGCTGAAATGATTTCAATTCTCGAAAAGAGGTGTGCTTGCCCCCCATCCCATGCCAAGCGCCTGGTTGATATTATGACGACGCTTAGAAACCGGCGGAGCAAGAGTAATGTCTTTCTCGGCAAGGACAGCTTTATAACGCCAAGAGATCTTCTGAGGTGGGCAGAGCGGCAGTCTTCTTCGAAGGTGGAATTGGCTGAGCAGGGCTATATGCTGCTGGCGGAGCGCCTACGATCAACAGATGAGAAAGTTTTAGTTCAAGAAGTCATTGAAGAGCACTTAAAAGTGAAATTGAACATGGATGAGAAATACTATGGAGTCGACTCAGAAGCCCGAAAGCTACTGAAGCAGGCCAACGAGAAGTCAGAGGCAGACAGCAATCCGCTAATGGATTCGATTGCTGCAACGCAAACGCTACTCAGGTTGATCTCACTTGTTCTGAGGTGCATCAAACAAAAGGAGCCAGTTCTACTTGTTGGGGGTAAGTCACGCATATATCTTCCATTACTTCCTTTTTAATTGACTTAACAGTGTATTGTTCTATTTTTGAGCAGATACTGGATGCGGAAAAACGACGGTCGTTCAGTTTTTGAGTTTCGTTTTCGAACAGCAGCTTTACTCGGTCAACTGTCATGCGACAACAGAGACCTCGGACATTCTTGGTGGGCTTCGGCCTGTCCGTGGGCGCGATCATCTTTTGAGGCAGATCCTAACGAAATTGATGCTATTGAAAGAAAAGCTGGATGGTGAAGAGGAACTCCGAGACATCGACTTGCCAGAGCAACTGAAGCTGCTCTTTGAGCGCATCGATAGAAAAAGAGAAGGCGGCGAGGTGTCTACGCTAGAGGATTGCGTGGAAGGTTGCAACTTGCAGGACCTGTTTTCTGAAGCCTTATCAACCCTAAAGTCCCGACTTGCTCTCTCGAACCCAGAAGACAGGACAACAAAACGTCGGAAAGTGAGCCATTCCTGTTCTCCTGTTCTATCTTCTGAGTCAGAGAGTAGTGATGAAATATTGGAAACTGCTAGAGCTCTCGTTACTGAGATAGAAGAGTTGGCGCAACGGCATGCCGCATTGTTCGAGTGGTCAGATGGGCCACTTGTCCAAGCAATGAAATCGGGACATATGCTTCTTCTAGATGAAATGAGTCTGGCTGAAGACGCAGTGCTTGAACGTTTAAATTCTGTCTTAGAACCATCTCGGACTCTCGTGCTGGCAGAGAAGGGAGATGATGGATCAGGTGTTGAGAATAGAATTGTGGTAGCCGATGATGGGTTCCGAATCTTTGCAACGATGAACCCTGGGGGGGATTTTGGCAAAAGGGAACTGAGTCCAGCACTTAGAAGTAGGTTTACTGAGATTTGGGTCCCTGCGGTTACAGCAAGGAGTGACTTTGAACTCGCCCTAGGGCGTTCTTTGGTTCCGAGACATACTTCAATTGTTCAATCTGAAGAAGCTCCAATCCTTGAAGCCATGTTGCTGTACGTCGAATGGTTTAACAAAGAAATATGTGGGAACAGAACCAGTCCGTTTGCAGATTTCAAGTTGACTTTGCGCGATGTTCTATCATGGGCCCGTTTTCTAGTCGAAGCTAGAAAGGCAAACAAATGCTTGACTGTTTGGGATGCATATTGCCATGGGGCATGTCTGATGCACTTAGATGGATTCGGGCTAGGTGCAGGCATTGCTGTTGAAGATGCTGTCATGGTGAAGCGGAAAGCAGAAGCATTTCTGCTCAGCCAAGTGCCGGGCAAACCAGTTTCGAACTTGAGCGGGACAGCTGCGGAGTTTGGAATTGAAAAGAATGCAAAATTCGGCGCTTTCCCGTTCTTCATTGGTATCGGACCTCTCCCAATGCATATGGCGAGCTTCAACTTGGCCGCGCCAACAACTGCTCTCAACATGTTCCGCGTACTAAGAGCCATGCAGCTAAGCAAGCCGGTCCTCCTTGAAGGATCCCCAGGCGTTGGAAAAACAAGGTAAGCGAATGGTCAGTCTCAACAGTAGATATGTCTGCTACGTTGTACCTGACTTCGTTGTTGTGCATCTCGTTTCAAAGCCTAATTACCGCATTAGCGGCAGCCTCTGGCCATAAACTTGTTAGGATCAACCTGTCTGAGCAAACAGATATTGCTGATTTGATGGGAAGCGATCTGCCGGTACAGTCGGCTACAGGAGGTGCAAGTTTTGAATGGTGCGATGGAATTCTCTTGACCGCTATCAAAGAAGGGAATTGGGTGCTACTCGACGAGTTGAATCTCGCTTCCCAGTCTGTTCTTGAGGGCTTGAATAGTTGCCTTGACCATCGTGCGTCTGTCTATATTCCAGAGCTGGGCAAGAGCTTTCAATGCCCGCCTTCTTTTCGAGTGTTTGCAGCTCAAAACCCGTTGGCACAAGGGGGTGGGCGAAAAGGTCTTCCAAAATCATTTCTGAATCGATTCACTAAAGTTTTTGTTGATCCCCTAAAAATCTCAGACCTTCACTCGATTGTATCGTCAAAGCATCCGATGCTTGAGAAAGATCTCGTCGACAAGATGATCGGGTTCAATAATGCAATTCACAATAGTGTTGTTGAAGACCATGAGTTTGGTTCTGACGGTAGCCCGTGGGAATTCAACCTCCGTGACGTTTTTCGATGGTGCGAATTGATAGCAACGAAGACATCATCGAATGAAAGCTATGCCAGGGATTTATACTTTCAACGATTTCGAACAAATGAAGACAGGGAAATGATTGATCAAGTGTATAGACAATTTTTTGGTAAATCTTTGAAATGCTCTGGGACGCCTGAATTGGAAATCCAAGAATCATCCATTCGAATTGGAAGCACCACGTTGGCGCGAATTGATTCTCTGGCAACAGACGAAAGAGAACAATCACTTTGTTCAGAACCAGCCCTGTTCCTGTCGCAGCTACCACCCCTCGAAGCTGTTGCGCGATGTGTCTTGTTGAGATGGCCATGTCTACTTGTTGGACATCCAGCAAGCGGGAAGACATCCATTGTATCGAGTTTGGCGGAAATTTGCAACGTGAAACTTGTTGAGCAGGGTCTATCCCCGTCGTCCGATGTCACAGAGCTCATTGGTTGTTTTGAGCAGGTTGCAAGCATGGCGGAGCAACGTCAGGCTGTGGAGGAATTATATGAATACGCTCATCAATTTCTAAGGCTCGATGGGATCAGGTCTCAAGTCTGTAGGCAGGTTTTGGAACATCTTGCGTCACTGGAGAGTTGCTTGGGGGATTTTGGAAGCTCTTTCAATCTCCTTGTCGAGAGAGGGGGGAAACCTCGTTCGAAGGCTGAAGAGCTTTGTTCAATCTTGCTCACGGGAATGAAAACCTGTCGAAGTTTTCAAGCAATGTATGCAATGCTAGTTGAATCCGTTGCAACCAAGTTCGAGCAGTGGAGTCAACCAGGCGGACTCGCGAAGCAAAATGGCATTGCCGGCCATTTCGTTTGGAGGGATGGTGTACTAGTAGAAGCAATGACAAAGGGGTATTGGTTAGTCCTCGAAAATGTCAATCTTTGCCCATCGTCCGTTCTTGACAGATTGAACTCAGTAATGGAAACAGATGGAGTTCTGCTTCTGTCAGAATGTGGTGTAGGTGAAGGAGGAAGCTCATCGCACCGTACCATTCGGCCGCATCCAAACTTTCGAGTGTTCCTGACAATGAACCCGTCCAATGGAGAAATATCGAGGGCAATGAGAAATCGATGTGTCGAGGTTGCCCTTGTACAGTCTACCAGTAACGATCGTTTCCGAGCCAGCGCGGATTCATCCGAAGCAATTCGCACTGTTTCGGATGAGGAGAAGGTAGACTTCCTCGACATGCTGACGCGGGCAGGTGCCCGATCATTCCAACTTGCATCCTCGTTGCAAGTATTACATTATCAAGAGTACGATACCTCAATAAAGAGCGGCGAAGAACCTCCTTGTCTGCGTGGCGTTTCAGGGGGGATGTCCATTCTAAAGGCCCTATTGTCTCGTGGTATTTCTGGCAACACCGCCATTCTGTGCTCCACCCAAGTTGCGTTTGAGATCGAGGCGGAAAAAACATCTGAGTATTTTGCAGGCAATAGATTGTCAGAGCTGACATCTCCTGGGTACACACCACTACCTGTGCCATCATCTCTTAGAAACTCATGGATACGGAACGGCCAGTTCAGTCGTGTAGATTGGCAATCGAGGCTGATGCGTCTTTTTATGGATAACACGGAAGTCGTGATGGAATCACTTGCAAGTTCAGAGCTTGGTCTTCTACATTTGAATGATGTTGAAGGGGAACCGGCTGTGCAGTATGAGATTCTGGAAGTTCGAAAGGTTGACGAAACTCGCCTTCGCGATGCCCTTCTTCGAGTATTTTTAGGCAAGATGAGCTCGGTAGACGCGGAATCGAGATTTACATATTTCAGGGGCTTAAATAATTCAACCTCCATCGCCTTGGGTTGGATGGGATCGATGATGCGGGTTAGCCTGATGTATGAAATTGGCAGAAATGTCTCATCGCCGGAGGTTAGAGCACTGCAACTGCTGCGACTGCCTCAGCAATTGCGTGAGAAGTTATGGCTGTCCGCTGCATCCAGAATTCAGACTCCCGTCGAATCTTCCCGTGCTTTGAAAGTTCTTGATGCGTCTTTTCTATTCTACGAGACCCTTCTTGACAGATCTTCTTTTCCATGCCCTGTCACTCCTTTCTTGTTTCCTTTCTTTTTAGCTGTTGATGAAATGACCTCTCATTTAATCCAAGATTGCTACCATTTGGAAAATACACTTGCGGGTTCATTGTCCCACTTTTTATGTGAACGGGATCGACTTTGGGTTCATTTAGAGACTTCTCCAGTCTTGCTGAAAGAAGAATCTTTCCTATGCTTTGAGGAGTCCGAGTTCATCGTGCAGTGGAAGTGGCTAAAGAAGTCATTTTTGCCAGTCGCTTCTGCGTCGAAGTTTTTTAGCTCGGGGGCAAGAACATCTATGCGGAAAGTCGAAGCCCTGATCCTCGCAATCGATTCTGTCATTTTCAACAGTGAAGCTAGTATGTTGTCGACCCACAAGATGCGAAAAAAGATGATTCGGCCAGCAGTCCCTCCAAAAGCTGGACACTTTGAGAAGATCCTACGAACACGGTCGTTACTAGATGATTGTGCAATCCTGGGCGAAAGCCGGTTTAATCCGTTTGAGTCATTCCGTGGGCCTGTAGAATTGACGGATCTAGTTGACATTTGCCATCCGGTTTTCTTCATTCAAGAAGAACAGAAGATTGAATTTTTGGCTGCACTGTGCACTATGCACTGGTCTTGGACTGGAGAAGTTGGGGGAACAGAGCATTCGCTGTTCGAAGAAGTTGAGTTTTATGACAAGTTAAAGGACTCTTTTGAGGAGAAGAGAAAACACTTCATCAGGGATATTGCGAAGGCAAAAGTGGATGCTGAAATTGCAACTGTTGAGAACCAGATTAATACGGAGATGCTAGAATCACTAAGGACTACGTCTACGGAAGCCATTTCGAGCAATGAAGCATATGCACGCGTGACAAAAACAATTCTCTCGAGCTTTGGAAACATCCAAATCTCGGCTCTGGCTGAGTATTGGAGTACTAAGGAGGAGATTGATCTTTGTGGCAGCATTAGTAGACTTCTTCTGGAATCGGATGATGAAGAACAGCTGAAAGACAGTCTGCTCATATTGCTGCCAGGTCTGAAGCGTCTTGTTAACGTCATTGTTTCAGGGACAGCATTTTCTGTCGTTGATATTAGAGCACACCAGACCTTACTTTGGGCAATAGAAGGCGGATCGCCAGGGGAAATACCGTTTCGGCACTTTCTGCGATGCCTCTTACCTCAGTTGATGTGCTCAATGTCGAAGCACATGTGGCACAATTCATTTTCAGGCTTAAATATGATATCTGCACGTTTAGAATTGCCAAACATGTGGATCGATGACGATGTTGGGCACCGTCAAGAATCACGTCAACTTTGGGTCCCGAGCTACGCATCAGCAAGACTTTGTCATCAGGTGAGAAGTGAGTTCCTGATCCACACCTTCGGGAAACAGCTGGCTTGGTCTAAATCACACGAAAGTGGCAAATATCACACGATGGAGAACCATCGCTGTCGCTCGCAACAGTATCACGACATTATTAGGTTGCTCTCTACCGTCTCTTTTCCTGAAGGCAAGACGAGACTCTACACCTCGCATTTTATTATGAGTGATATGCTTGAAGCAGTTGAAGAATTTTCAAGCTGCAGCTCCATCGCTCAAATTCTCCCTCTCTTGCGGAAGCCAGAGCTGCTGGTCAAGGCGAACTTGAATGAGTGCAAAGATAAAGCACCGGCGGTTCGTGGAGAATTTTCTCGACTTCATCTCGACGATCTGGTCATTCCCTTCCTTGAAGCACTGCAACAAGCCTGGAAGTCCGAACACGCGTCAAAGGAGTACAACGAGCAACTTGCGTTGAGCTCAGTTTATCTCGGCATTCTCCGCCTACACATTGTTGCCCCAGACTCTCCGTTGGATCCTGGAAGAGCCCCGTTGGCGAAAATTTCGTTGATTGACAAGAAACTTACAAGCATGAAGACGGACATGGCAGCGTTGCGCCTTGATAGTGGTTTCATTCAAGGTAACTTTACCCCAGGATGCCAAGACACGATTGCTTTGCTACACGAAGGCCATCGCTTGGCGAAGAAACAGATCTCACAACAGAAAAAAGTTGTCGAGCGCATTTCCTTAGCTCCTCCGTTCTTTGAATTGTTTCGAGAAGTCAAAGATTTCTTGGAAACAGTGTCGGCAAAGACAACAGTTCTTGGGCTCGTCAAAGGTTTGCTTGAAGGAGATAGGGAAGAAGCAGCAAGAAAAATTGAAAATTGGCTAAGAACAGCATCTGCATTTTGCGAGCGACTGAACAGTCGATACGGTGCCTACGAGGACGTGACTGCCGTCTTAATTGATTCACTGCACATGATCCAGGATGGGTTGATGATGGTTTTGGAATCGAGAAGTTCCTCGGATGAGGTTGATGAGGTTGGCACTACAGAACTCTTTCGCCTCCTGCTACTCTTTCCGATGCAGCATCATCCTTCCACCATTGAGTCATTAGTCTCGTTCTTGTCTTGTATGATTTCAGGCAAGGGCGAGGTGGTGGTGCACAAGAAATCCGAGTTGCTCTTCTCCATTTCACTCGCTGTCCTCGCCCGTCTGCTTCTCAAGAAAAGGCTGGAGGGTCTGAGCTTTGAAGAGGTGTCCTGGTCGTGCAATATATTCGAGACTCTTGCCCAAGTTCATTTGGCAGGAAATTCCAAGAAGCTGTTGAAAGAAGAGACAATCGAAGACGTCCAAGAACGGAACTTCCGAGAACAGTTTCCCAATCACCGAAAAGATTTCCATAGTCTGCTGGAAGAGAACACTGACTCCTGGGAGACAGCAGTAGACGAAGCCGATCAAAGTGAATCAGCAGAGGACAGAAACGAACTAACTGACTTACAAATCGAGCTGTTATGCTCGATGCACCACGGCTTGTTTTCCGATGAATTTACATCACCGAGCGATGCTCTTCGGAATCTTGCTTTCCATGCTTGTTATAATGCTGCGTATGCCATGGAGAGGGCACTTGGTTGTTCACATCAGTCGTCAACCAAAGCAGAACCGCTGGGATCACATGTGCTGGCAATGTCATTGACATCTTTGCCAAGAAAAGGAACACAACGAGTGAATTCGCATTTAAGCAACAAATCTGGATACCTGAATTTCCAAAGTGATCCCTGTCCAGCTGAAGCCATGTCAGCGGCTGACCCTCTCGAACGACTGATGGCTAGAGCAACGCAGCTACTGACGGCGTTTCCAGGACATTCAATTCTACTCGGACTTGGAAAAGTCTGCGAGAAGGTCCGGAAGCTTGATCTGATGACCACGCCAATCGGGAAGGTCATGTCTGGGCTTGAAATAATTCTGAGACAAGCCCAGGACTGGGAACAACACGCTAGTGAACGCGTCCAATTGGGCCAGGCTCTGAAAGATATTGCACAGTTGGTGGCAAGATGGAGAAAACTCGAAATGGAGAGTTGGTCTCAGCTGATTCTAGGAAGGCAGGAACGTCAAGTGTTCAACGCGAAAAAGTACTTGATTCGGCTTCATCGTATCTTACACAACGAAGAATCTAAAAACTCCGTTGGTACCAAGGTAGACCCTTCCTGCAACCCCTTTACCCAACATGACCCTTGTACACCAAGATGGATTTGGAAGGGGTTTGCAGCGCAGCAGTCATTGGCTGCTCTTTTTGAGTATGACAACTATGAAGAGTTGACAGATCTGGTTAAAGCTTTGGACACATTTATTCTGACCTCGCCGCTTGGTGAATTCAACCAACGCTTAAGAATACTGGATTCGCTATCCGTCCAATTGTTGACCGAGTACAATACATCAAACAACCTGTCCAGCTGGAAACTGCAACAATCAAGGGCAGTGTCATCTATTTCTTTCTACTACAGTCAATTTCGAGGCATGCTTGACTCCAAGTTGGAAAGTCTGAAAGGTCCAATCGAATCAAAGCTTAGAGACGAAGTGAAGCTTGCCAAATGGGATGAACAATCTTACTACTCGCTGGCAGAGTCCTCTGAACGCAATCACAGGAAGCTCATGAAGATCATTTCTGAGATGGACGAGTGTCTGGGACTTAATGTGGGTGTTCTCATCCAAGAGGATACTTGTCGAGGGATTCGTTCAAGCCCAGACACCCAGGACGAGTTTTGTGCGTCTATGCCATCCAACGCTTTGATGTTTCCACTTGGTGACATGGATCAAAATGAGAAAAGGAAAGAAGTTGATTGGAAGTCTCGAGGAATAGATTCGAAAGATCGAAATTGGATTGACGCCACTGCTGTTGGAGCACCTGCCGATAGTCATCTGTACAAAATGCAAAAGTATGCAAATAAGATGCAATCAATGATAAAGGGCAACAAATCGATCCCCAAGTCGTGGGCAGCAACTGGCAGCGAATCGGCTTCTTCTTTTTGTGATGCAATTTTTGAACGCATTTCGTCTTTGAGAGCAAAATCCACAAGACCGATGAAAGAACGTGCGCTTGTAGATCTATTCCGGGAACTGAAAAGGAGTGGTTTTTCAACAACAAAGTGGGCCATTCCGAAAGAGCTCCGCCACATTGAACATATATTCCAGCTCCCGAAGCCAAAAATTGATGGTGTCGGGCTGAGTCGCGTCGATCAGTCTCAATTGCAGAGCGCTGAACAGTACTATGCCAGATGCCTAACTGAATTGAGTTCATTCCGCTCTGAAACACTCATGCTTGGAAGCAAATACATGACAACCAGAGAGATGAATCTCATGGTATGTTTGAGTGAAAGCGTATTGCTGATGATTTCACAACAGCGATGTTTGATTGCAAACGCCATCCTCGATACATCAGCTCTTGTTGATTGTGTGTCTGAGATGCATTTTGAAGACTCAAATCTTCCATCGGCGCAGTCAATGCTTCGTGGTCGAACCAGAGACTTTGAAAGGTGCTTTGTGAACTCAATTGAATGCGTCAAGGAACTATCGCTGCTGTTGCGGTCGTCACAAAATCTGCTCGACACAACATCGAAAGTTGAATGGACGCGAGATACACTGACGAAGTTGGAGACGCTTGTAGCGGCATCACACTTTCCAGATTGTCAGGTCAATTCCGCCTTCGTTACTTGGAAGGATATGAAACTTATTGATGCAAAGGGAAAGGTGTTGCAACAAGCTCGATCTGTGTTGTGTGAGTGCCGTAAAGGGTGTAAGGATTTGGAATGCTTGCCGCTTGATGTTTTCGATGCTGCAACTGAGTGGATATCAAGAACCATAGAGATTCACGAAGAATGCAAGAAAACTTCCATGAGCGCGGAGACCCACGGGGAGCATCGTGAACTGAATATTGGATTCATCTCGTCGCTCTCTTTTGCCGTCGAAAGACTTTTGATATCGTTCCAAAACTTATCTGCCGAATCAAGCATCTCTGAACGAAGTGTTGAAACAGCCGATTCCGGAAACGACGAAATTCGGGAAGACTACTCCATTTTGGATTGTCACAAAGGTCTAATGGCAAAATGGGCCAAGGCGAATCTGAAAGAGTTACTCAGGAAGTTGAACACTGTTAGAGATCAGCTACGCAGTATCCATGACACTGTTGGTAGTAGCAAAGAGCAGAGGCAGGCTTTCGTAGGATTGGTATCAGACCTGAGTATCCTTTCCGACTATGTTAAGTCTTCGTCGGAGTCATTTTTGCATGAGTCCCTCCAGTTTTACTTTTCTACATCCAAATTTCTGTACTTAATCTTGAGGGTGTTTCGGGTTTTGGTGTCAAAGGGGTACTGCGCAGACAAGACTTCTGAAGATGACGACCAAGGTGTTGATGGAGACATCAATGGTATGGCATTTGAAGACGACCAAGAGGGCACAGGGATGGGCGAAGGAGAGGGAAAGAACGACGTTACAGACCAGTTGGAAAATGAAGACCAACTGGCAGGACTGAAATCCGATGACGTTGATGATAAACTTGAGAATCAAGAGTCGAGACAGTTGAACGAAGAAGAAGCTGACCAAGGAATGGAGATGGAAAATGACTTCGACGGAGATTTGTGTGACATACCAGACAAGGAGCGAGATGATGATATGGAAGAGAATGAAGGTGAAGAAGAACTCGATCGTGAATTGGGCGAAAATGCAAGTCCCGATGAACAGGTCGTGGACGAAAAAATGTGGAACGACAGCGACGACGAAGACGATATCAACAAAGATGAAGAGAAGTTTGAAAAGAATAGTGCCGTTGAGGGCGAGGCAATTGAGGGTGAAACCAGAACCAAGGAGGAGGAAGAGGACGAGAGTGATCCATCGAAAGATGCCAAGAAAGATGATGACTCAAGACCCGAAGAGCAACATACACAAAGCGATGATGCTGCTGAAGACACAATGGATCTGGACCAAGAAGGCGACGACCAAATCAACGAGGGCGAGGACAATGTTGAAGAAAAGAACGGCGTTGACGTGAGAGGCAACGAAAACGAGCCACAGGAGGAGGACAACAATAACGACGGTGATATGGATCTAGATAATGATGTGTGTCTAGATGAGGGCGACAACGAAGATACCGAGGAAGGTGCAGAAGAATTGAATGCAGAAAATGATGAAAAACAGGAGGATTCCGAGTCTGTGGGCAGCGAAGTCGGCGAGAATCACGATACGACTGACATTCCTGGAGAAGAGGATGAAACTGATCCAGCCAGTGCAATTACCCCACAAGGCCAGGGAACGGTCGAAGACGATGCCGGAAGAAAGGAAGAAGATGAGCCCGACGACGATCCCTCGGAAAACGATGCATTTCAAAGTATGCAGCAAGATCCCTCTACGGCTGAGGCGCACGGCGTAAAGTCACAGCAAGGGACAGATGCAGTCATGGACGATGGCGCGGATGACAACACGGAGGAGAAAGAAGACAATGACGAGGAACCCACGAATGGCACAACCGGAGCTTCACAAGCACTAGACTCGCAACGAAACAACTCAGGCCAAGGTGGCGGATACAGCGAAAATGATGGGGGGCTTGACAATTCTGCGGAGACTAACAATGAGCAGAAAAGAGATGATATTCCGAATCCCTTCAAAAACCCAGGAGATGCCTCCAAATTTTGGCACAAGAAGTTGAACATAGTCGACTCCGATCCAGCGAATGAGCCTGAAGGTGGTCAAAAGGATGATGCAGTCATGGAAGAAGAAACAGGTGAAAAAAGAAATGGTGAATTCGAATTTACTCCTCAGGAGCAGAACAACTCGACTCAGGTTCTTGGTGAGGCGACAGAAGAAGAAGCAAAGAAACTGGACCAGATGCAAAGTGATACCGAAGAGGAAACCGCAGTGAACGAGAAAGAAGACGGGAAGGCCAAGCACGAAGAGCCATCTCATCCGAAGCGCGATAAGGCTTCTTCACGACACTCACTCGAGATCGATTCAGCCAGTGATGAAAGTGTTAACAATGCCGATGCCGAGGAGGTAATGTCAACAGTAGACGATGAAATTGAAAATGATACCCTTGACGAGACAAAGGGTCAAGAAAGCACCAGCGAGGACGAAGCCGCCAGTGGAAATGTTGTAGGGACGGGTCTATCAAACCTGACTGTTGGAGAACAGGAAGATGAGGAATTGCCATCTGCTTTATTACTGGACGAGCAAGCGACAGGCATAAGCAGTGCCGAAGGTGTGGAAGCCAGATTGAAGTGGCTACAGATCCAAGGAGAGACTCACAACCTAGCAAGACGATTGTGCGAAAAGTTGCGGCTAGTGTTAGAGCCACTGGTTGCCTCAAAGTTGAGGGGAGACTACCGGACCGGCAAACGCATCAACATGAAACGTGTCATTGGCTACATTGCAAGCGGATACAGAAAAGACAAGATTTGGCTGAAAAGAACAAAGCCGGCGAAAAGAGACTATCGTGTATTACTTGCAGTGGACGATTCAGAGAGTATGCAGAAAAGTGGTGCCGGTGACATGGCACTTCGTGCGATGGCAACGCTGGCTGTTGGCATGAACCAACTTGAGGTTGGGGAGTTAGGCATCGCAAGCTTTGGAGAGGATATGAAGCTCTTGCATCCCTATCATCTTCCGTTCACATCCGAATCTGGTGCCGATATGGTGGGGAACTTTAGGTTTAACCAGCAACGCACGCGTACGGCCTTGTGCGTGGAGAGTGCATTGGCATCCTTGGAGCAATCCGGCGGTAGCTCTTCAATGCAGCTTGTCTTCATGATTAGTGATGGTCGCATTGAGAGGGACAGCAGGGCGGGGTTAAAGCGATTGATGCGCGAGATGGCTGAACGGAACATCTTACTTGCCATGATTATAGTTGAAGGCAAAAGCAAAAAGAAAGACAGCATAGTGCACATGAAAGAAGTTTCTTTCGAGAAGGGTAAACCCGTTGTGAAACGATTCATTGAGGATTACCCATTCCCGTACTACATTATTCTTGAAGACATGTCGTCACTACCGGAAGTTCTTGGCGATGCACTCAAACAATGGTTCGAAATGATGGCCCAACTGCATGGTGCAAAGTAGACAGTAGGTGGCTACATTGCATTGCAAACTACATAACAGTCATTGTTGTGAAAAATGTTTGTTATGTCTTGTGCAAATTATGATATTGTTTCACGACCTAAAAGATCATTGTTGAATTCCTTAGTCACGTTCCATGTAGCCGGTTTAAGACATCATCATATTCATTAAGTCCAGTGCTTTGCTTCTTGCCGTCTTCTCACGGTCATGATCAATTTTGTACTTGAATGCATTAACAGTTTGATGGTTGGGCACATCGGGCTTGGGCTTTATTCGTCTTGTGCTTGTTGCCATCGTTTCAAGGCCACCTCGAGGAACAAATCTCTGTCCTGCTTGGAGCATGTGGCTCTGGTTCTTTTCACGAAGTTTGGATTCCCGGCGAATGTCAGGAATGCGTTGATAGTTGACTGTGGTCTGCTGTTGATGAAATGGGATATTGGCAACTTGGTCATTGCCTTTGCCAACCGCCAAAGTTGGTCGCACAAGGGGACGTTCAACCGGGGAGACTTGATGAGATGAGACCGAATGGAGCGTCAAAGCGGTGTTTGATGGGTTTTGATCATGGCCTTCAACAGCAGACTTCGTACTGTTTTCAGGAGAAGGCACGTTCCAGCTTCCTGGGCTGATTTCAGGCGACTGGTAGACATTGTTGTCAATGTTCTGAGGCGATACAATGTAGGTATTAGAGACTTGCCCAGGTGAAGTTGGCACTTCAAAATGTCCGGGCGATTCAAAGACGTTGTAGCCGTGTACTGGGCTGTGGTTAATAACGTTGCTGTGGTCACGAGATGATCTCGCAGGCGATGCATCGAATTGATTTCCTTGTTGATAGACCACACCGCTGTAGTGAGTTTGGGGCGGTGAAACAGGTGCTGCTTTGTAGCTATTCGGAGCCGCCGTCACTGGAGGATATCCCTGACGGTGTTGCCCTTCAACTGGCAATGACCATCCTTGGTACTCTTGCATTATTGTATGACACGAAAATCGTAGTCAGTTTCCCGATGCTATGTGCACCAAGAGAGCTCAATGCAACATCCTGTCGGAAGCAATTTTTGGCAGATGACTATTTCGTCGAAGTACTGGATCGTACGAACGTTCCGCGAAAGACTAGTAGTGTATTCAAAAAATGGCCGACTTGCTTGACGTTGAATCCCGTATGTGGAATGGGTCCCGTGATATGTCGGGCACCCAGTTCAGAACCTGCCTATTGTGATTGTTTGAACAACGTGACAAGTAGAGAGTATTTTGGAAACTGTGCTTACGAAAGTGACCGAATGATTGTTTCTACAGTACCCATACTTCGATTTCGAAAAGCAGGTCCCATCACGTATTTGCCTCTTGATGTGTCTCTTCGTTCTCGTCAGCATCGCTCTAATCTATCCATTCATTTTTTCATGGAGGGAAATCTGCGGCGGGAATTAATTTTGTCGGTTGCGCTTCTTTCTTCCCGTTTTCTACCTACAGTATGACATTACGTACGTGAACAAACGCCAATGGCTATTATTTTCAATCTTCGGAGCTCGAAAAGGCTGTCCTGTATCTCTTGTACCAAGGATGAGTGTCGCCTTTAACGGTTGCTTCGGATGCAATAAGTAAATTGAATTGGTCCTCTCATTTGGGCTTTCAAAATTCCCCATCACAATTTCAAACAACCACAACGATCTTTTGAACCTCACAACGGCAGCTGATGAGAATACAAACCGAAATACTCAACCTATCTATCCAATTAAATTCAAATCAGCATGACTCCAAGCAACTATCAAAGACATCCTCTGAATCGTTGTAGCAATCAGATATCGGGAAAACACGACACACACTGTGCAATTGAAACAGTTCATTCAGAAACTGTACAACATCGATTCGCTTCTGCTAGTCCCTCGATTTCGACTATTCCTCAAACTGTCATTCAATCTCAAGCAAGCTTTCCCATGAGAAATACTAATAATTCTAATGCCCCTTCTTGCTCCGGTGACGATTTTCCTCAAATCCTGTTTCACGATCCAAACGAAGGTATGTGCTTTTCCTTGTCTTTTCTTCTGCCCCACGCTTTTTTCAACAGGGTGACTCATCGAAGATTTCTCTTGCTTTTAAACACCAGACTGCACTGACGACGAGTCGTCGTCTTTCAAAATTCACCGCAAACTTTTGCGACGTCGTCATGTGAGGAAAGAGCAAATACGGAGCAAACGCAGACGTCAAGCGGAACAAGCACGAAAGGCAGAACATGACGAAAGGCAGCGCAGAGACCTACAGCGGGGTTTACGGTTAAATGCTAAGGGATCGAGCGAAGCTCAACTTGATATTTCTCCCACGAAACGACTCTGTGTAGCATCTCCGGGCAGTGTTGAAAGCTGCGAATACAACCATGCTGGCTGCTACAACTCTCCTACTAGCGTTCGAGCACCTAATTTTTCTCCACTTCGTCCTTCGAAACGCCGCAATACTCAAGTTGTCTCATAATAGTCTTGGCCGTGGGGGGGAACCGTCCAATGCGTCACTGTTCTTAGCAGTATCATGGTTCACTTTTGGAGCTGTATTATATCTATGCATTCACTTCACTTGTTGGCATTATCATCATATACTACATTATTCACCCACAAAAGATGAATAACTAATAAAAGTACGCAATCGACGGATCATCTCTTTTTCGCGTAGATCAAGGTGGACAATATGAAGCAAGAGGCTGAGAGACCAGCAGCAATCGTCAAAATACTATCCAGCAAATCCAAATCTTCGTTGGGCAAGGATTTTATCCACGAAGTAGATGAAGACAGCTTTTTGGTCGGTTTCAGTAAAACACTGGAAGACCTGGCTGATACCCCGTTGACGGCAGTATCCCCGCTACGTCCAACAACATCTTCAATATCGATGGCATCCATGGCTTCCTCTTGGCTCTTTGTTTGGACCAGCTGTCCGCACGCACTTGCAATATCGGCCCCCATTGTTCGTCGGATGGTGCAAAAGGATCCATAAGACGAGACAATTCTCCGAAACTCTTGCATATGGGCGTCGGACGGACATCGTAGCTTGTCCTTTACATCAGTAGAATTGTATGGAATCAAGTTGACGACCAAGTGCCGGTTTTCACACAACTTGCCCAGTTGATGGGCGCATTCAAAGGAAGATGTCTCACCTTCCACTGTGGACATGGGGTGAAGGAAAACCAAACAACTATTGAGTGTCATTCTCATTGGGTACAAATTGCAAGTCGTTGAAAACTTTCAACTTACACATAACGTATTCAATCATTGCTCTACGCCTCGTACTTTCTTTGATCCGTTCTTCCTCAGTGTATCCTCTTTGACCCGGCCGGCGTTCCAAATATGCCATCATATGTCCGTCTAATGCATCAATCAATTGTTCAATGGGATACCTGGTTGCGGTGGGTACGATGGCGGCACGAGCTGCTTGATTCGGGGCATGCAGTGAAACGGCCAACGATACTTCTGGCAACTCCTTGGTAAGCTTTCGAATCTGAGAAATGAGACCTACCGTCGAAATCGTTACGCGACCATGAGCCAGGTTCCATCGTTTTCGATCCATCATAGATCGAGCTGCCTCTACAACATTTGTATAGTTATCCAGGGGTTCGCCCATACCTACAGACGAAGCGGAATAATCCGTGGTAAGGCAGCTTGAAAACGATTGCATTGCTCCGCCCCAGCATGATGAAACGTACCCATGAAGACAATATTCCGAACCACGTCGACCCTTTTCGATTGATCTTCTCTACAAACGAACTCCTCCGCTAATATTCTGTCAGCATGCACCAGCTGCTCCAAGATTTCACCAGTCGTTAGGTTGCCCGATAGCCCCATGGTCCCTGTTGCACAAAATGTGCAACCCATGGCACAGCCAACCTGCGAAGAAACACACAATGATGCTCGACCATCCCCCTTTCTTTCGTATCTCATCAAGACACTCTCTACCACCATGCCATCGTACAATTCAATGATAAGCTTAGTTGTTGACCTGTCCATTGAAGTGTATTTCTCTTTTATTCTGGAAGTTACCGTGACAAAGTCAGTTGTGGTTTCCAGGAATTGAAGAAATGTCTTTGGAAGGTTCAGTTTATTGCGGTTTTTTCGTTTCGTAATCTTATTCTTCAAAGGCAACTCATTTTCCATAGCAACATTCTGCTCATTCTCATGGTATTTTCTCACAAATTCAGAGAGAGGGGGGTAGTGCTCTCTGTGAATAGCCTGGTAGAATGCATCCACATGGATTGCTTTCAAAGAAATGCCAGCTTCATCCAACGCGTCAAGAAACGATTTTCGGTCCAAAATGGATCTGGGATAAGGCGCTTTGCGCCGTCCATTGACTTTCCCTTCGCGCCCCATTTTTGAATTTTCCAGAGATGATTTGAGTAGAGAAGAATGATAGCAACAAGTGTCTCCCCGCCTCTCTTCCGTCGTGATGCTGGTTTGATCTGTTGTTTTCAATAAATTTTCTTGTCCATTTTTGTTGGTCAACTCTCCCGCACGAAACGTGGAACAAGCAGACAGACTGTTTGAAAGACTAAGGAAGTTTTAAAATTCCAGCCCGTATCTGTAGCGCACTAGCGAGTAGGGGTTTTGCCATATAAAAAAACTTCTACATATTGATTTTTTTTGACTCTAGTACAACTTAACAATTTCTTTACTCAATGACAATTTCCTTTGTCGAAGTCTCTGCGAAAAGACTGATATCAACAGCTGGTCGAAGTTTGCAGCATTCTTCAACAGCTTGGTGAACCTTGTGACTTTCGAATTCCTTGATAAGTTCTTCATTGACTGGAACACCATTGTCAACGGCTGTGTATGCAAGTTGATCCAAAATGTAGTCAAAGCGTGGAGCCCATTTACGTGATCCAGTCTTGGCTGTGAAAGAGCAGTTATCAACCATGAAAGCAACTCCACGGTAGTGCATGTACGGGCAAAGGGAATCAACGGCTTCAATAACAGATTCGTTGACAACCTCAGAGTAAGGGTGGCCCTCCTCCAGGAGGACATCGATTTGGGCCATCATAGTAGCAACGTAGACACCAGCAGTGAAGGGGTTTAGCGGGATGTTATCTTCGTCACGGTTGGCGCGGACCTTCTCGCCAACAGTCCATGTGTCAGTTCCGTCAATCTTTCCAACGGGGTATTTGGCAGTGCGGGCTCCATGCATAATTACAGTTCGGATTTCGTTACCAGAGGAAACCTCGTCGTAGATTTCTTGGAGGATTTCCTTAGCTGGCTTGTAAGAAGCAGAATAGGCAACCTGGAATGTCTTCTTGTCCTCGTCGTTTAGCTGGTCGTAAACAGCTTTGATGCCTTGAGTAGATATGATCTTGACAATGTTTCCAGTGATGGATTCGCAAGACTGAACGAATGCATCCTCTGGGGTCATACCCTGTCTTTGATACCGACGGTACAAAGACTCGACAATTCCATGGACGGCTCCCAATAGGATTCCGCGTTCACCGTAGATATCGGAGCAGTATTCAGATCGAAGGGTGGTTTCGAACAAGAAAGGAGATCCGAGAGCGACACCCCATCCCAGAGCAAGATCAGTTGCCTTTCCACTGACGTCTTGGTGGACAGCGAAGGAGGAGTTGATTCCAGCTCCATTCACTTCCTTGCCCTGTTCGTAAAGACGGCGGACAGATGGTCCCATACCTTTGGGGCAGACAGCGATGACATCCATTTTCTCTGGGAATTTCTCACCAATTGAATCCAAGTGTCCCAATAGGAATCCATGGCTGAGACCTAGAGTAGCACCAGGCTTCATGGCCGCAAAAATATCCTTGTAAAGATTGGCTTGTGCAGCATCGGAAATAAGCAAGATAACCAAGTCTGATCCTTTAATAACATCAAACATTTCCCCAAGAGTCCCGTCGTCCTCGTTGAAACCACATTCTCTGGCCTCTGCGAAAGAAGAGGATCCCTCACGAAGTCCAATCTTAACAGTGGTAGAAGCACCAACCTCAGCCAAAGAGTCCTTAAGATTTTGTGCTTGAGCCGGAGCTTGAGATCCCCATCCAATAACTCCGATCTGCTCGATGCCTTCGAAAGCCTTGGGAAGCAAAGGGTAAAGATCACGTCCACCTTTGACAATCATTTCCTTTGTCTCGCCCAATTGGACCTCCTGAGTCTCAAATATGTTGGACGAAAAACTATATTGAAACGATCAACGATTTCAGATAACTGTGGGGAACAAAGAAATAAACATCAAAAGCCAACGGCTGCATACGAAATGCAGAGAGGGCACAGCAACAAAAAACTCGGCAATGCAATATTGATTCCGGATGCAGCTTATTCCTCACAGGAAAGTCAGTAGAGGGAGCTGTTCTATCGTCATCGTTTTTCTTGTCTCAACACTCTACGTCGAACATAAAACGAAACAACTTACGCCATTTGTTGAGTTGACGTCACAGCATTCTTATTGACGAATGCTGGAGGGGCAAAGGCAGTGGCAGATGCCAGAAAGAAGGCAGAGGCAATGGCTGTGAACTTCATGATTGATATTGGTTTTGTACAGTTACTGCTAGTTTGAAATACTTCAATTCCTTGATCTTTTGCAAATCTCTGTGTGGCCAACGAAAGAGAAGCGCGTGTTTGATAGATTGAAATCATTCTCACAGCCACGAATTCGTAGAAACAGGAATGAAGGCAAGACGAGAAATGTCGCTATGATACCCGGCACACCTTGAAGTAGTACAGTAGGTGCTACACTTTAACGATACCCAGTGTAACTTCGAAAATGTATCGTTATATCGAAACTATCGTTATTATAATGGGGGTGTTGTGGCTTGCCCCCACGCAAATGGGGGTTTGGGGGCTATACCCCCACCAAAAATGGGGGTCTGGGGTGCCCCCAGCGTGCAACCATAGTGATAATGGGGCCTTAAAATGGGGGGTTCCCCTAATACTATTATCTCCCCCGAAAGTAGTGTGTTTTGAAACCGTATTGTTATCTCGGAATATCTCTTATTGAAAACATCGTTAAAGTGTAGCACCTACTGTACTGTATTGACGTTGCACGACGCACTGGCTGAAAGAATGATACTGAAATAGTCAAAAATTTGGAGTATTCCGCCGTGGCAATCGTCCGTAGTTTGCGGCTACAAGTCCATGACTGATTCGACTAAGATTTGGGCAACAATAACAACAACAGCATACAGCATCAAGAGGTCTTACATGACCTCGAAGCAATATATTCGCTCTCAAAAAGAAACATTTCTTATGTATAATGCTCTCTATGCTTCTCTTGTATCATGCCACGCATCCTGGCCCGAATCAAACTAATCAAGTCTACTTTGCTTGGGCAAATGTCATTTCGGCTACTTCAACTGCCACTTTACCATCAACATAACCCTTTCCAGTGGCCTTGCAAATTCCAAATCTCTTGTTGAACTTAAGAACCTCAACTTCCATGACCAGCACGTCCCCAGGAACGACTGGCTTCTTCCATTTGACTCCATCGGCACCACCAAAGAAGAAAATTGCACCTGGTTCTGCGCCGTCCATGCCTGCCATAACAACGCCAGCGAGCTGCGCCATGGCTTCTAGTTGGAGAACGCCAGGCATAATCGGCTTCCCTGGGAAGTGACCATTGAAAAACTCTTCATTTTTTGTGACGCATTTGATTCCGACAGCTTTCTTCCCTGTTTCGATTTCGACTACTTTGTCAACAAGCGCGAAAGGGTATCTATGGGGAAGGAAACTGTCGACCTCTTCGGTTGAGTAAACGGTCTTGACGTCTGATGTCAGGGACGAAATTGCCTCACCTCCCATCATAGAAGGAGTATCATCTGCCTCTTCATATAGTTGAGTGGATCTGGTAAGACTATTGCCAGAGGGAGTCACGAACGCAGATGCGCAGGCGAGGGATGCTAGAATGGCTAGGAGCTTCATGTTGTTAGCGGTTTTTGATGGCGGCTTCAACTGTGCTATCGTTGCAAGTCTCGAGATGACAGGCATCGGCTCAGACGGTCGGAAATGTGAAGACAGTTCATTTGCCCGCTACGTCGACATTCGTACGTAGGAAGTACGTAAGATAACGGTTAGACCTTCAGGAAGATATCGTCTTTTTGGGGGTTGCTCCAAGGGATCTTGTCGCTGTGACGTACTTCGGCATCAAAATTGAGTCACGAGTTTTGCTACTTTTTATTGGCTCTTCAACGGACACAGCAGCTACAATCCAAAACAGGACTCGGTAGGTGACGTGTTGTTTGTATGCCGTACGTCGACTGAGGTGATGGCTACGTAGCCTTTTTGCCGTCCACATCGATTGTATCAACAATCGATGACATCCTTGTTTTGAATTGGCTGGAGTCAAACCATCCTGAGTACAGGTTTTAGGATCTAGAACTTTTCATATACCT